>CAUJBZ010000570.1:0-23331 GCA_963082915.1 Dolichopus griseipennis | reverse complement strand
AACTCTAGGCCACTTATGAATATTTTTTAAAATTCTCAATATCTAATAATAATATTTTTAAGGTTAAAACGGTATTTTACAAATTTATACATGGCGTTGTCCAATTTTTAAAAAAGATGTTATACTATTTTAATTTATAACACTATCTAAAAATGTTTACCTATATGTGATGGTACATAACTCCGCATTTATTTAAGAAACACCCTGTATACATAGATATTTTTGGCATATCTACAGTTAAAAAAATTTTCGTATGGCGGATTATGTAGGTGGGGATTTTTCATATGAAATTATTGGTCTATTGTGGGTGGGGGAAATTACAATTCAATATATATATACAAATCTAAATTCCTAAATTAATATAGGAAATGTTTTAAAAAAAAAATTAACAATTAAATTACAATATATAAATTTTAATTATTTCCTTATATATATTAATATTTATATATATAATAATATATACTAGCTGAAGTGTTTCAATTTAAAAAATTTTATAGTTTTAATTTTAATAGCTATTTAAAAATGACTAATTCATTCTATAAATTATTTCTGTCCTTCTTTCCTCTTCAAAGGAGGACGATTGCAATTAATTTAAAGAATTCATTTTAATAATAAAACACTTAATTTTTTTTTTTTTTAATTCAATGTATGTAAATATGAATAATCAAATCATTTTTCATTTAATATATATATATATATATATATAATACATATATTATATACCTATATTTTAAATATATATATATTTTATATACAAAATATCTTATGTGCTATATTATAAGAGGACAATATAGTTTACATATAGTTTTTCATTTAATACATATATATCTTAAAGATTTTTTGTACCATAGTTTGTTGCCAAATTCAGAGACAGTGGACCCGTGGATTATTTTTTATTTGATTTTTTGATTTTTGTTTTTTTAGTTTTTTTTTTTTGGCAAAATTTACCGGCTACTTTTTGGCGAAAATACAATCTAAGCATAAAATGAAAAGAGAAAAACAATCTATAGATATGTATATATATATATTTTTTAATTAATTTTATTTGTTTTTTTTTTTTTTGTTCTTTTTTTATGTTTTTATTCGGCAGACAACAATTTTTAAGTAAAAAAAAATTACTTTGCGTATTCATAAATCAAAGGTAGATGACGTCATTAGTTTTGGTATCGATCGATTGTTATTTTATTTTTTTTTTGTTTTTATAATATGGAAAATTGGTTTTATTCTTATTTTTCTTTTTTTCGAAATGAAAATTCTTTTTGAGTAAAATTGAAAATTAAAGAAAATTATAATGTAAGAAAATATAAAGATATGTTTTAATTGCTTAAGAATATTTTTATAAAATTTGATTTTATATTTGATAATTGTTAAATGATGTTTTTAACACATCCCTTTACTTTAGAGAATTGGACTCTAAAAAAAAATTCATATCCTTTCACCATCTTTCGTTTTATAGCCTATCTACAATTAACGCTCTCGTTTCGTTCTCTATACGTAGCTATCTGTCAAACTAAGTTAAATGTATTGAACTATATGAAAGTGTCTACAATAGACGCAGCCATGTCGCAGCCATTACGCAGTCGTTAAAAAAGTTGTTTAACTTTTAACTTATTCGCTTTCTCTATATTTTCGTATTCAAATGTCAAATAATTGAACTTTGAAAAAGAATGTTTATTGAAAAATAAAAAAATATATTATCAAAATAAAAAATTAGTAAAATTATTCAAACCAGTATTCAAAATAGCTATGCAATAAACTTTAAACTATTGAACATTTTTTAATTCATGAAATATGTGAACAAAACAATATCAAAAAACACTGTCATGTACATTTCATTGTGGACACTTCTTTGTTGACTACGTAATGAGAGCAAAACGAGAGCGAAACGAAAGCGTCAATGTAGATAGGCTGTCATGCCCCTTATCAACGCATCCGTTGTGCTTCTTTAATTTGAAAAACCTTAAAATAAACATTTAATATTAAATAAATTATAAATAACATACCTGCTTAAAAATTTGTTAGTTAATATCGAAATTAATAATTTATAGTATTTTTTATAATTAAGAATTATATATAATAATACTTTTTATATATTGAAAATTCACTAAATCTTTTAAATAAATCTAAAAATAGCTGTATCTATTCTATAAAAACATTTAATCATAGCGATTAATAAACTAAAAGATACATTTATATTAAGTAGTAATAATCTTTAATGAAAATTAGATAGATAAAACAGTGTTTGTATTATCTATTAATTTAATATTAAATTTTCGTTAAATTATAAATTTTATTAAACCATTTGATATTTTTAGCAAAATTAAGTTCAATTAAATGACAAAAATAATATAGATTTAAATTTAATCCCATATTGAAAATTTATGCAGCACCTACAGAGGCACTCTAAGCGACGTATATTCTTTCGTACATATGCGTATATGCCTAAGCTTTTGTTGTTCTTTTCTTTCTTTCTCAAGAAAATTGTTGGAAATCTTCGAAAGTTCGTTATATTTTAAAGATGGAATACAAAAGGAAACTTGGAGAGCGGGTACTAGGAATTATGAGTAAATTACGCGTACTCTGTTGTACTCCAGTTGCTTGATTTCTGCAGATTTTTTTCCACAGCTTTCAATTTTCTCCAAGATATTTCAATTCTACCCACACCTCTTTTACCCTACAGGTTCTAAAAAAGCGTTATAATACACGGATATTAATCAAAATTACTTAATTTTTGTTAGAAAATCAACTTTTAATTAAATGTCGAACGCTCAAATAAGAAAATCTTAAATACTCTTAATAATATTGACAAGTATGACAGTTGACAGTTTAATAATGAAAAATAAGTAATTTAAATATCCTCTTCAAACCATTTTAAATTTTTTACAAAGGCAATGTAAACAAATCTTTAGAAATGGTTTTCTTTAAAAATACAAAAAAAAAAACAAAATTTTAAATTTCTACTATAAAAATTTATTTTAGGCACAAAGCACCAACCAACCTCACACCACCATCATTTTTTAATTTTTTTTTTTTTTTTTTTGGGAAAGTTTATAATTTCTCTTACAATACATCATCAATATATAGGAAAATATATATATATATATATATATATAATAATACCAATATCAAGTTAGAACAAACAAATTAAAAAAAATAAAAAAAAATTAGAAAAATTAAAAATATTGCTTTGGCCTAAAAATGGTTCTAAAAATAAATTTTCCTCATCAACTAATGAATATATACACAAGAACAAACTGTATTTATGTTCAACTAATTTTCTTTTTAAATTTCCCAAATTTATAACAAGTACATATACATACATGTATAGTGAAATTTTCTCTTGACTTAATGATATTCATTTTTAAATATGAAAATTTTATAAAAATTTTCTCAATGAAAAACAACAACAGTTGGTTAATTTTTGTCTACAAATGAAAATTTTTCAATATAAACTTAAAAAAATAAGAAAATACATAAAAAAATTTCCCATGAATTTTCCGAAGAGTATCAAAAAAAAAAAAAAAAAATGATCATGACGAAATAAAAATTTTTTAATTTGACAGCTGTGAAATGTCAAAAAACACTATTTTCCTTTTTTATAGTTTTGCTTAAGCTTTTTAAAAATGGCGGCTAAGGGTTCATTTTATAAACTTTAATTATAATATAAATCGATTTCGTATTTTGAAATTATATTATTATATTATTTAATATTTAAATTTAAATTATATTTTAATTTATTAAAACGAAATAATTAATTTTTAAGTGTAAATTTGTTTTGAAAATTTAAAATCGAAATTCATTGTCTATTTTTTTTTTGTGTGAATAAATTTATGAAATTTTTTATAAAATTTGAATATTTTTGTGATGCGTTTTTTTTTTGATATTTTGTGAATTATGATTATGTCATTTTAAATATTAATAAAAATTTAAAAAATTAAATAAGAAAATTATAAATAATATATTGTAAAAGAAAAACAAAGAATATTTTAGTATATATATATATATATAATATATATAAAATACATATATATATATAAATATAGAACAGTGTGTTGCAATATTTTGACTAGAAAAATACAAAATAAATTACCACCTATAAAATTCTAGTGTTCTTTTCTTTCTAATTTTGAGGTTATGTTTTGTAAGTGGTGATCATTTTATATTTTAAATAAATATTAATTTGTATATTTTTATTTTGAATTATTAGAATTTGAAATTCTTTTTTTAATTTTAATTAGAATTAGTGAAGGGCTAATTGTTATTAAGGGCTAAGCGTTTAATTAAAACAAAAAAAAAAATTTTTAAATTTTTAAATTTTGAGCAATTTCTTAAATTCTATATTTAACAAGTCAAGGGTATTAAATGTGTTGAACTTCCTTGAATAGGTGTTTTTTTTTTTTTTTAATTTTTTAATAATAATGTTGTTCATTTTTAAAAATATTTTAAATTTAGAATTTTATTATTGCTTTTAGTTTAGATTTTTGAGTTTGTGTATTTTCTTGTACTATAGATTCTTTATTATTTTTTTAATAAATTATTTATTTTACTAACTTAGGATAATTATTATTATTTTCAAACTAATTATTAACATCTTCTAGTTATAACTGTATTGTAATTATGTATATATACAAATACATATAAATGAAGTAATGCTTTTGTATTTTTTTTCATTAGTATTGTTATAAGTGTTAATCAATAATCAATTACTTTTGCATCAAGTACTTATATAGTTACTTATCTATACTTATCTACACACTCCCACACTTGATAAATATAATATTTTGTATTCATTATTTTTATTGAACAAAGAGAGTTAAAAATATATTCTTTAATGTTTACTTTGAAATCCATAATATTTTTGGAATAAAAAATTATTCGAAATTCAAATTAAAAAATTCGAAACTCTTTATTACTTTGGAAACTGTATGGAATGCATTACAAAATTTATTATATTTTGACATTTTTGACATTTAATAAGAAAAATTTTAATAAAAATTAGATTACTTATAATTAATAATAGTTTATAATATAAACTAGCTAGAATATTTAATTGCAAACGAATTTTAAATTGAATTTTTATGATATGTAAAGCCATACGTGTAAGGTTTTCTGCTAATTCATTATAGAACTTGTTTGATTAAAATTAAAGTCAATTATTTAAGCACATGTACAGTATTCAATTACTGGTTTTAATTTTATTCATTTGTATTAAAAAAAAACATGGTTATAGCTGAAACCAAATTTAACTAGCAAATGAAAATGAAATTTTAAAGTGTACATTTGATAAATCGTCATACTAATCTAGAATTGCAATGACATTTTTACAAATTTTTTCGTGGAAGTGAAATGTAAAAAATAAATAAATCTTTTAGAAATTTGGAGAAGTTTTCTTGTATTTATAATGCTTATGGAGTTAAGTAGGTTGATGTTCCCTTACATTCTTTTTTACGAGCTAGCTGTTGATTGTCATAGGTTAGACAGCCATACTATATATGTGTATGTCGGGACAGGAGGAAGTATTATATTCATATTATTAGAACTGATCAAATGAATTCCACATACAATTAAAATATGAGATAGTACCTACGTCTTATAACATTTAGAAATGTCTTAGTTTTTCAATAGATGAAATTTGATTTTTTGTTTATATTTTAATAATTAGGGTATTCTATATCTGTGAGTTATATTATTCAATTAAATTATTTGTTTATATTTTGTATTTGTTTAAATTGTTATATTAATGTATTTTTTATTAAAGATATATAATTATTAATTATTGATCAAGACATTAATTTGACATTCGAGTCTAAAACCACTCAATCACTCGAATTCGAACACGGGCTTTTCGCATGATCAGTTGGCACTTTAACCACTGTGCCACCCAGCGGTCAATTCGGTAAAAATTTATTCTTATATGTTTACAAATTAATAATTGATACAAAAAAACCTAAAAAGTAATCCAATTATTTATTTAAACTGTTAAAAACGTGATAACATGTAAAGTGTGAAACAATTTAAATAAATGAACTATGCACATATACTCGTAATTGCTTAATGTTTATACAAAAATCAAAATATGAATTAATTTTAATTGCTGAAACAGATTTAAATTTAAATTTTTTCTTTTCTACTGCTTTCAATCACTTTTTAACACTGTATTTGGTTTCAAAAATTTCTATTTTTATAATTAACTATTTATGTACTCACTCGCCATAATTGTATTCTGGGTATTACCTGATATTATTACAAAATTTAATATTACTAATATAATTTGTATGCAAACATATTCCAAAACTTAAAAAAAAAAAAAGTGGTAACAATAACAACGATTATTGATTTTGACATCATTTTTAACATGTATTTCCTTCCGATTTCGTTTCATTTATACAGTAAATCATAGTTATGTATTAACAGGAAAAGTCACTTATCACTATCTAGTACCTTTCTTCTTACCAAAAAAAAACAAAATTGCAGTGTAAGCAGGAAATTTATGAAGAATAAAAGAGAATTTCATAAAAATTTGTTGCATTTAATTTTTAATTTATTAATGTTAGTTACATGAAAAGATAAATAACCCCTTATGTTATACGGTTGGTTAACTCCTGATTCCATGTCAAATTAAAATCAACAAATTAAAGGAAAAATGTGCAAATGTTCACTCTTTGGAATTCCACATCGTAAAGTGAAAAGACTGTAATATTTTCAAAAAAATTTTTAAGCTGGGGTTTAGGACGCTTTATTGGAACTTTGGTTTGTATTCGAATTTATAACCAAAACTCAAAGCATTTCATGAACTACTTATTACTGGTGGAACAGTGGTGCCGACATTTCATGCGAAAGACCCGGGTTCAAATCCAAGTGATTGAGTGGTTTTGGACCCAACTCAGCTATCAATAATTGGCTTAATCAATAATTAATAATTATATATCTCAAATAAAAAATACATTAATATAATAATATAAACAAATAATTTAATTGAATAATATAACTCACAGATATATAATACCATATAACTCAAATTCAAAAATATTACAATATAAACTAAAAATAGAATTGTAAATATTAAAATCTAAGACGTTTCTACTTGTTATAAGGCCTCGTACTATTTCATGTTTAAATTGTATGTGGAATTCAATACAACCAATTCTAATAACGCGAATATAATATGATCCCCTGTTCCAACATGTACCTATGGTAAAGATAGGCTTATTAGTTTGACAGTTGAACTGTTAGCGCTTAAAAATATAAAATCATAACTTGAATACGTTATTTTTAAATCTGGTTCAAATATACAAAATAAATTCGGCTTCCGTTGATAACTAACTTAAGCACGTGCCCAATTAGCCCAAATTAGCATTCACAAACAAGACTCCTTATACGTAATCTAATTTTTGCATGTATTAAAAATTGTTTTATTTTATCTTACATTATACACTCTTTAACAAAAGGAAATAAAAGAGAAACGATTGACTTGTGAATTTAATTACTATTTTAATTATTATTTAGACTTAATAAAATCAAATTTCTTTTAAATTTTATATGAAATTCGTGAATTAATTTTAATGCTATATTAACGTGCATAACGTATAAAATTTTACAATTTCTTAAACATATAATACAATATAATAGGGTTACTTAATTTCCTTTAATTTATAACAATTATAATGTAAATTAAAAGTTAATTAAAATTTTAAATAAGTAATATACTTATAATGTTTAATTAATTGTTTTTCAAGTTAAAGTAATTTAGAAATTAAAGATCAACGATTTTTAAACGAGTAATTCAGCAACAATAAGTTTATGCAATCGACTTATTAATAACTATACGTTTCCAAATTTTAAAAAATCTCATTTGAGAGGTTTTTAAAATATAGTCGTATGCCCCTAGGCTCGTTCGGAAGTTTCCATCCCACCTTTCGTGGTTAATAATTTATTAGTTTTCGAGTTTTGGTATGAATAGCCTGTGTAACGGACGGACGTCCTTTGTTAAATCGACTCAAAAGTTCCACCTCATTATCATGAGTATAATATGTATATGAAATTGTATGCATGTCTCCTTTTAGTGTATACAATTCTTACTCGTATATACCATATTTTATATGCCCAGTACATTAAGTGTAAGGTATATAATGACTAAAATTCAGTTTATTAAAACCTGTTAGGAGTCATTGGACAATAGAAAATATAATTGATTTTTATAAGAATTTTAATTTTAGAATCTCACAGAGTCAAAACAGAGAGTCAAAAGAATTGAAGTACTTTGAAGCTTCAGAAACGTAGTTGTTTTTAATATAACTTCATATCTTGATATAATTGTAAACGTCCCTGGATAGGCAGCTTCATTAATTATTGTTTATAATTTTAAAGCTTCAAAACAGGGATGGGTATAAACCATAACGATTATATATTATAGTGCCACATAAGGTTTTATTAAAAATTAAAATACTGAAATTTTGTCAAAGAATTTACATAATTTCTATATATTGATTAGATTTTCTTATTAAATCCAGTTCAGTTCAGTTTTTTAAAACCGCAAATTAAATTGTTAATCAAAATATATATATATACATGAGTATGTCATAAGCTTTTGTGCCACTACTCATATTATTTTTCTATAAATTTATGACTTAAGAACATTAAAATGTTAATATTTTAATTGTCACAATATGCATTTAAATTGATTCTTTAATTCCAGTTATGGAATTATTCAAAATAAAACATTAATAATAAGTTTTTTTTTCTGACTTATATCTTCAGGTTAAAACCTATCATATTAACTATTTTATTTATATACATACATATATATATATTTACTGTTTTATGTATAATCGTGAATACTTACTTTAATTTTGTATTTGTTTACTTTAATTTAAAAAAAATATAATAATAATTTTAACATTAGTAATGAGGTCACTTTAACTTCGATAGTTCTATGTATTACTTTTTGTTTTTCCAACTATGTTTTTTTTTTGATTCATTCTCTTTTGGTAATCAATTCATTAATCGATTTTTTCGATATAAAAATGTATCATAGAAAAATCGTTATAGTAATTGTCATCATTTAAAAATGTCATTTTACAGGTGAAATATTGTTTTAAGTCATTTGTAAAATGTCATTTTACAAGTGTAATATTGTTTTAAGTACTTTTTAAATAGATTACTCAGAATTAATTGTTTAAAGACAAAAAAGAATTTGATGCATTGATTTGAATCGTTTAACAAATTGTAACTGCATTAGATCATATATTAGTAAAAGTTTTTGAAATTTAGGAATCAGAATCTTTTTATACTTTAGGATATCTAGAATGTTTAAACTTCTGGTATAATTATTAATTAATAGTACTCTTGGGGGCATTTTACTTGATGATAATATTATGTAAAAAAAATAACTTAATCGATTGTTTGTGAATTTTTAATAATAAATACATAATAAAAATAATATATACTAATATACCTAATATATGTTATGTAATATATTTAAAAAAAACTAAAAGCGCCTAAAACTATGCAAAATTGCTTCAGACATTTATTTTTTTTATTTATTTAAAATAACACAATATTTAAAAATCATGGATTACTGAGACTATTATAGGTTAGGATTCTATTATTAGATTATACCAATACTATTTATTTATATTAACTATACAACTATTATATTTGCTCGTAAAGAAAATTGTAATTCACTTTTTTCAATAATTTTCCATGTAAAAAGTAACGATATGAGCGGGAATTGAACCCACACCCCTTGTATTTAACACCGATACGTCAGGTACTTGATCAGGGCGTCATCGAGGCCCCCAGTTCACAGACATTAAAATTTTACTATTTTTATTTTTGTTAGAGACCTCGATGGCTAGTGATTATTTACTAAGCACGTGGCTTATTAACCGAGAGAGTTCAGTTTACAATCTCGCAAAGGTCAAGAGGGTTTCTAATTTGATGGCAAATGAGTGCAACCAAATATATATGACAAAATATATAATGTTAATATTAAATATTTTTTAAACTAAATAAATAATATAAATTTTAATAAAATTATTTCAAATAATTTAATTTAAATCAACTACGAAAAATCAGTAGATAAGAGTAGAATATTGTAATATTTATAAACTAAACCATATAATTAAGTTCTAAGGTGCTGTTATTTCCATTTTAGTATCATATATCGCAATTTTTAAAAAATAAAATCTCTGTTATTCTAACATGTTATTACTTGCAAATATTTATTATGCAAACAGGTGATTTGCATTTATTCATTAATTTTTATTGAATTGTATTAGAATTTGTTGTAAATTCTTATATAGACTTTTTTAAATATACTTTCTACTTTTTGTACAATGTTGAATGATTTCGTTATCGGCAACGTATGTCATGTCTCTATTACGTGCTTAGTTAGTATTGTTGCTTGTTTACTTGTAAATTTTTATTGTGTTTTTTTTTTCTAATGCCTCAACTGTATACATGGGTGCCTGAAACACGTTTACATTATAGAACAAGAAAAAAGATGTAGTAGGAAAATCGAAATATGATGGATAATGAAGGGAAGGAATAATATATATTGGTAATACAATATTATTTAAAAAAAATTGAACTCAATAAATTTTGCACATAATTACTACGTGAGACAGTATTAGGCCCTATTACATGTACAATATTTTAAATTGGAATCGAAATAATTCTATATTTTTTTGTATATTATTATAATTTTTATATTTGATTTATAAGGTAATTGTAAAATGAATTTTTTATTTTGATACTTTGATATCTGTGAGTTGTAAATCTTAATCAAAATTGTTTGTTTGCATTTGTAATTACTTTAGTTATACATTTTTAATCTGACAATATGGCAATGTCATATATTTTTTTTTTTTTAAATGCTAACTGACAAGTGTTGAGTTAGGCTAATCAGTCTGCCTAGTACCTTAGCACATGTTGAAGCAGGGAGGGATATTCTTTTTAATGGAATTTATCATTAATTTTAAATCTATGATTCAACACATAATCAATACATGGGACAGTACTATGTCTTAAAAACGGCTCTTTAATCACTGTGCCGCACCCAGTCGTTTAATTTAAACCTGTTGGAGAATCAAAATTCTATTCTACTATTATTTATTCCATCTCAACATATTAACATTCCGCTGGTATATCAATTGAGAATACCAGGGGAATCAAATAGAAAACTCAATTAATTAAATTCAGAAATCGGCAGAGGTCGGCAACTTTTATGTGATTCTACCATTTCCTTTAGTTTAGTACGTTAGACAGTACTTGGCTTTAAGGGTAGCACTCTAACCACTTTGCCACTAGGTAAATTAAAACCTACTTGAGAATGCCAAAGGAAATCAACAATAAACTTAATTTATAAATCGCAGAGGTCGGCAACTTTTGTGTGTCATTCTACCATTTATTTCTTTCAACTTCTTTTTTATTTTTTATCATACAATTAATTTGTTAATTTATGATTTTTGTTTTAACTTAGAAAGTTATTTTCTGGTAAAAATTATGTTGCTATGTTTTTTTTTAATATTAAGTTGTACTTGTTGAAATGTCTCTTAGTGTATCATACTTTTAAATATGTATATAAAAATTTACCAGACAGAGTAATTATCAAAATTTGTCTACATTATACATACTATCACGACATTTAATTAAGTGATAGTTTATAAGTTATATTAAATTCTAAATATTATGTACTGTTATCAGCGACCACGCAGAATATTTTTTTTTTTTTTTAATTACTGTCAAATGAAATGATTTTTTTTGTCTACGAATATTTTTATCAATTTTTTTTTCTAATATAATAACTTTTATTTTGATAATGATTAAAGTTGAGTTATTTTATAAATTTTGTTAGAAAAAAATTAAAATAAAATTAATCTAAAAATAAATAAATTTTGTAATTTTTATTTCTGTTAATAAAAAGAATGTTATCATTCTATCAAAAATCGATGACAAAAGATATTTATATAGTTTATCATGATTTAATAATAGTAATTATTAGTTTAAGATAATATTAAAATATAAATAATAGTTTGTAATCGATAATATTATTATTTACTTTTTAAAAAATATTATAGGAACTAGTTTTTAATTTAGTATAAAATGAAAATTATTTCTAAAAATACATTCCTAACAAAATTTCAAATATTTAAAAGACTCTGAATTAAACATTTGTTTACCTAAAATTTATTTTAATTATTTTTAAACACATGTAGATTGTTTTTTTTTTGAGAAAATCAATTATTTTTAGTATTTCTTTAATTGAAGTGTTCGTTGCTCCCCTACATTGCTTCCTCCTAGTTTTTGTAATTTATAACCTATAATAAAACTGTTAATTTGAATGTCTAAACATCAAATACGGTAAAAATAACTGATTATTTTAAATAATTATTTTCTTGTTCAGGGAGGGGGAAACCTTCAAAAAGCACTTAAAAACCTACAATCGCTGGAAGTGAGAAAATTCTATTCGCAAGCATCACCTACTCTGTATAAATTTATACCTTATATTTTATAAGGTATAAAAATTGAATAATCATTAGAACTGCTTTTTAAGTACAATGGCTGTGGAGCAGTACAGATAGCTTACGAATAGGAAGGGATAAATTAAGTTTATTGGGGATTAATTAGGAGACTGAAACGGAAAGAGTTGACATCGCTATTGACTTTTTTTAAATTCTAAGAATTGGGAAATATAATGTTTTTAAGTCACCATATCTTAAAGGTGACTTAAATCTTTTGTGTTATTATTTTACAAACAGTTGTTTTTTCGAACTTTTACCCGGATCCTATTGCACCAACACTTGTCACTCATCAAATCAAAATTTTCTCGAAAAGTTAACATGTTCCACTTATCAAACTTCATTGGTTTGTTGTCAAATTTGGTTTTGGGGCAAAAAATTTATCAAAAACTTATAATTTGGTTATTTGATTAGGGATAAGTAGTTGTTACAAAAGGGCCTTGATCCTGTTAATTTTAAGGGCCACAAATTTGTACAATAAGAAATTCTGAACATGAACATGAAAAAATCCAAAAATAAATCAATTCTATATCAAAAATAAATATAGATTTAATTAATTAATTAAAAAATAGTCTCTTTCTCTTTCCCAGACTGAATTTTGTTGAATACAAATTTTTTTGCATGTGCATGTCTATTAACTCATCAAATATTTGTCTTATGATTAAATTTAAAACATATACTAAATTTTATATTTTTTTAATTACCTTGTTTATTTTAATTTATTTTTAAATTAATATTTATTGTAAAACAAATAAAATATTATTTATTATTTAATTGGCATCTTTATTTTATTTTATTTCGCTTTCTATTTTATATTTGAGGGTAATAAAATTGTAAAAATTTACTTTATATTAATATGAATAATTAACAATAACTAATTACTAATTGCTTAACTATTAAATTTAAAAATTTTTATTTATATTTTTTTTTAATTATTTTACTAAATTTTTTAAAAAAATATTTTGAACTTTTTTTTTTTTATAGAAATGATGTCGATGGGATTACAAAATGGATTTGGCAGATCAAATCGATGATTATATCTGCTCATTTGAAGGAATTGGTGATTTAGCAATGGATTCATTAGCGATTTTTATATTTATTTGGGCTGTAATAGCCCTATTCTTAGTATGGCTGTGTAAATTTTTATATCAAAAATATTATTTAAAAATTGATACGACAACAACATCAACAACAACATTAACATCAGCATCAACACCAAATGGTAAAGCGATTGTAAATAGTATTGGTGCTAGTAAATTAGTAAGTGGTAGTGGTGGATTAGAACAACCGAGACGTTTATCGGAACCGAGAGAAATTTTAGCGAGTAAAGAAGTTAAAGTAAGTTTTAGTATAAAAGATTTTTTTAAATAATTTTAATATTTTGTTTTTTTTTTTATTTTTTTGTTTGCTTAATTTTTATTTTATTTTAATTTTAATTTTAATTTTTTTTTTTAATTTTTGGTTTGGTAAATTTTTATTTTTAAAAATTAGTTATTAGAATTTTCATTGTCATTTTATAAATAGTTTCACATTTAAAGGACATTTTACATTTAATATACACAATAATCTTTTAAACAATGAAGGTGAATCTGGAGGAAAAAGGACATCTGAGATATTTTAATATGGACCAATTTTAATTTTGAGGGCAAGAAACGGAAAAATTTTAATGAAATATGGACCCTGTTGCACTAACATTAATCACTAATCAAATATACGTTCTCTTGATTAGTAAGATTTTTTTTACTAATTAAAGGTGCAAGGTGATAAAATGATACTTTGATTAGTGATAAGTTCTAGGTGCAATAGGGCCCTAGATAAAAATAGGGCGATCATTTTTGTGTTGTTTTATATCACTTCCTTTTCTCAACTTTCAATCATATTATTCTAGATCTTAAATAACTGGTCACTTGAATTCTGTGGTGTTATGAGCATTATAATCAGAAATATTAAATGAATAAAAGAGACCCAAAAGCATTGTAAACAGAGCTTCGAACCGCAATTTATTTTGTTCCGGTTTTTGGTTTCGTTCTTAAACCTTTATCGTTTTGGGTTACGTTTCGGTTTTGAAAATTTTAATTTCGTTCCGGTTACGGTTCAATTTTTTTTTCGGTTCAAAACAGGTTTTTTTTTGGTGCAAAGATTTTTTTAGTAGCACAGTTTATTTTTTATGCTTGTCCGTTAATTGCACACATATGTAATACAAATACAAAATATAAATTTTTTATTCAAACTTAAAATAAAAATATTCATTGTTATAAAACAAAATAAAAAAATATTTTATTTTTATTGCAAAAGACCAAAATTATGAAAATAGAAAAGGTATATTGTAGTATCTTAAGAATTCAGTTTGCACATCAGGATGCTCTCCAAAATCTTGGCTTTTAAACTTGTTCTTTTATCCGTTAAAATTATTTTTAAAGTAGAAAAGTTTCTTTCAACGCTTACTTGTGTAGCTGGTAAGAGGAACGAAAAAGAACAAAAAAGAAACGAAATGAAATTTCGTTCCAGTTTAGGTTACGGTTTTTTGTTTTTGGAATTTTTGGGTTCGGTTACGGTTACGGTTTGGTTATAAATTCCGGTTTTTTTCGGTTTACGGTTCGGTTTCGGTTTGAAGCTCTGATTGTAAATAAGAAATACCAGATTCTTCAGGGGTATTTTATGATCAATTCTTTAATACCAGTAATGCTCGTTCCATAATTATTATATAATTTAAAAATGTATTTATATGATAAAATATAAACTAGCATTGTAGTTATGTAATGTAAATAATTTACAGGGAAGTTCCAATTTGGTGGAGAGTAGCACAAGTAGTCTTAAAGAGGTCAAATCAGGGAAAATTATTTTGAAATAACGAAAATTTTAGTTAAACTTTTCTTTTTGGATTTTATTTCATTTCAATTTGATTTCCCTAGTTTCTGTTGCAAGTAAAAATGTTGTTTCAAGATTTTTTATAGCTTGTTTTGACTTCCTCAGTATATTCTAATTTCATAATACAACAAATAAATATTAGAATTTCATATAATTTTAGTATTCTGTATATTTGCTATTAAATTAATTCAAATTAAATAATAAAATTTTTGGAAAGTTGCATTGGTTGCATTAATAGAACGCTCCTGAAATAAAGGTCAGTTTTTATTTAATTCTTCTAAGTTACGACCTTTTGTTCTAACGAGTTTTAGCTCTAACTAAAATAAAAATAAAAACCTAAAGTGTTCGGATTCAAATCCAATGGCTTTATACTCCAGGACATTCTGTTAATCACATCATTTGAAAGTTTCTTAATACGTATGCTCCAAAAATTCTCAGACTCTTGTTTTTAGAAATTTTTAAAAATTATTTTGGCTAAGTAACTAAACTGCATGGTAAATTTTATATCAACTGTCCTAGATATGATCTGAAATAAAACACAACACATAATTTACAGAAACATTCACAAAAAAATCATATATATACAAAATAAACCTTAATCCTAAATAACCGCTTCGTCCTTTTCATAACTCCAATAATTACTAAAAAATCAAATTTTTAAAAAGTTTAAAACTCTCTTCCTATTAAAATATCAGAAACATTATACATATATATATACAGAAATACAAATACACAAATTCAATATCCTTTATGATTTTTTTATCCTTTAATATCCTGAAATTTAAACAATTTTTGTAAATAAAATCCAATAAAAACTGGATTAACATGTATTAGTAAATAAATGCATATATATACATACATATATATAATTTGTGATAAACTTTTGTAAAATTTTTAAATTGATCCAAAATGGTGTTTTTCTGTAGTTATATATATACATATACGTATGTAGATGGAAATGTAATCAATTTGCCGAATTAATTGGATTTTGTGTTGTTTTGGATTGTAATTTTTGGGCTTTAGAATTTTCTTTTGTAAATTTTCATATATATATATATATCGTTAAATATTTTGGTCCTTTAATTAATTTTCTTCGTTTTGGAAAACTTTTTTTTTTTTTTTAATTTTTCATTACAGGAATTATCTGTTGTTCGACCTTTAGGAGGCCTTGGTGCTGCTAGCCATGGTGGTGGTGGTAGTAGTTTTGGACGTTCTCGCGGACATGTACCAGCTACACCACCAGTAAATTTTTATTTAATTTTTTTATAATTTTTATTATTTTTTTAATTTTTATTATTTTTTTTATTTTTATTTTAATTTTTATTTTCATTTATTATTTTTATTTAATTTGCATTTTAAAAATATTTAAATTATTTTAAAATTAAATTTTTATATTTATAACCTACATAAAAATTTTAACTTTTGTAGCAAATATTTAAAAGATTTGTAATTAATTGATTATTATTAATATATATTTTTAAATTAGACTCGTAAACGTATTGTACGTCAAAGTCCTGGACCTGAATTACGAAAAAAACGTACTGTTGTACCACCAGCAAATGTTGTTGGACCAGAAACGGTAAGTCTAATATACAGGAATTACAAAAAAAGTAATCAAATAGCTGGTATTAATACTTTTTGTACTTATCTTTTTTTTTCAAAATTTTTTCCAGTCATCTGTCACTTGGACAAGTCAAGTATTTCGTTGGTTGTACAGCGATTTAGTTATTGTTAATGAACTTTTAAATGCTTGGGTTCATACATTAAATGAAAACTTAAAAAATTCGGTTGAAAATGTAAGTAAATTTTTATATTTAATTTTTTTTTATTTAAATATATATATATATAAAATGTATATAGGTACATAAAGTAATATAAAATATATTATATGACTATATAATATACACATGGTAAAAATTCTATTTATATATAAGAATACAAAAATGTGAAAATATTTCATAAAAAATTAGTACATATTTAAGTAAAACAAATAATAATAGTAACATAAAGTTAAATGCCATTCACAAATCACTTAATAAATTAAAACGCAGTAACAACGCAGTCTATTTTCTTTTACAATTTGTAAAAAAAATTAAAAATATTTTAAGTAATAAAAATGTAAACAATATAATGATTATTGTTGAATAGTAATAATAAACATAACATACTTATGTTAAGTTGTAAGATTTTACGATATACAGTAGAGTTGCGATAATTTAAATAATTTTTATAAAAGATTACGGAAATTAGTAAGTAGGAAATCAGATGTTTTCAACAAATTTAAAAGATTGTCTCATAGAATTTAATAATTAACACAATGAGACTGGGAACTGTTTTGATTTTTAATATAAATTCAGGTTTTTCTTCTAAGGGGTAAAATATTATTCATTTTTGAATATTTAAGACTTCCTTCTAGATCGAAATTGTAGTATCCAGATTTGTGGAAATTTCTATTATTTTATTTTATTTTGAACCAAAACAAGGTTTTTACAAAAACCTGGCTAAAAATTAGAATTAACATGAAATTTAATTACATAGCAAAAATTTTAAATACATTAAAATCAAAAGTTTATTTATTTGTTTGTTTATTGTAGAATGCATACATAGAAAAATCGATCTAATATAATAGTTCTGTTTTAAATTGCTTCATCTTAATTTCTTCTTTAACTTATACAAGTTTCTGCCTGTACCTCGAAATTCAGGAAAGAAGGACAAATAATTGGTATGTCATATATTGGAAAAATAAGAATGAAAATTAGAAAATTTCGGAAAAATATTTTGTCGATTTTTTAGATTTAGAGATTAAATATTATATGATGATTATGTGCCTTCATCTCTCAAATCTACCTACTTAATAATTTTTTTTTTTAAATTAAAGTCATATAGTATCTTTTGAAGATAAAGTACTTACATAAAGCAAAATAATAAACCGCAAATAATTTTCCAAAAAGCATCCTTTTCAAACACAACACGGCAACATTTATATGCTATGTCACAAATATGTTTTGAAGTTTAAAAAAGAAAAATTTGTTTTCAAACAATTTTTAGTATTCTTATACCTAGTAATTGGTGTACCTCCAGTAATTGTTAATTAAATCGTAGCTCTACTGTATTACAAATAATTAAAATTTTCAAATTTCTTTGATTACTTCAATTTAAATTTTTTCAAAGAATATGAAAGCAATTTATAGTTTTACAAGCGTAAAAATAATTACAAATAAATTATTTCAATTAAATGGAAATATTTCTTTTACAAAAATAATATTGCTGCTTAAAATTATAAAAACAAATTTAGGTTAATTGCATTTAAGTGCATAATTTTAATACAATTATAATTTTAGAAATTGTATGAGTAAAATTAAAAAGTATGTATACATACCTGTAGTCAATTAAAAGAAAAAGCGTGTTAAGAGAATGTCATACTCTACAATCTATATACATCAACATTTTTTATACCCGTATGACTATATAGTCAAAGGGTATAATAAATTTGCCATTACGTTTGTGACGCAGAGAAGGAGGGGGGGTAGATATAGACTCAAGTGTATGGATCGGATCAGAATCGAAAAAAAAATCGATTTAGCTATGTATGTCCGTCCGTCTGTCCGTCCGTCCGTCTGTCCGTCCGTCTGTCCGTCCGTCCGCACGATAACTCAAAAACTAAAGGAGCTAGGATCTTGAAATTTTCGCAAATTCGGTTTTTTGCAATAGCCGTCATCGCTATTTAAATCCAGCCATTTTGGTCCATGAGTTCGGGTAGCTGCCATACAACTTCCTTTTTTATATGAGTATTTCTCTGTACCTATTACAGCTACGTGTCTGAAATTTTGGCAAAAGTAGTTTAGTTTTATGGCCAAAGTTTCTGCAAAATTTGGTTGGTCTACTGCAAAGGGTTCGAGTAGCTGCCATACAACTTCTTATTTTATATGAACATTACTCTATACCTATTGAAGTTGGGTGTCTGAAATTTTGCCAAAAATAGTTTAGTGTAATGGCCAAAGTTACTGCAAAATTTGGTTGCTCTACTGCCAAGAGTTCGAGTAGCTGCCATAGAACTCCTTCTTTTATAAGAGCATTACACTACACCTAATAAATCTGATATGTTTGAAATTTTGCCAAAAGTAATTAATGTTTATAATAATAATGATATAATGTTTATATAACGGTCATACGGGTATCCCAGAGTTGACACAGTCTACTCTACTACACTCTTCCTCGTTTTTTTTATGATTTTAAATAATTTGTCAAAAAAATTATTGTAATTAATTATTTATTCATTACAAAGAAAATTGTGTTTTTAGTTTACAACTATAAAAAAAAAACATATTTCAATTTATTGAAACACTTTTAGTGATTTGGTTGTAATTAATTACTTAATTAAGATTTTCGAAAGTTTTCAAATTTAACCGATTTATTTTTCTCTAAAACATAACCAAAGACAAATTGTAACTGTTTAAAGTTTTATAAAATTGTAAATTGAAAATTTTTAACAGTTACATTGTTTCAACCACACAGCATATAGAGCTAATAATTGTGTACATACAACAGATTTATAAAATATATACCCAATTATCTAAAGAATTATAAGGAATAGATACTATACTTTCAAGGAAACATTACAAAACAAAAACAACTGTCATCTTTTAAATTAGAAAAAATTTTGTTTAAATTTAAAATCTTACACCCATTTTGTATTCACAGTGCAAGTTTAAGCTTACATTGATTTAGTTTTACACAAATTGGTTTAAATCTAATAATCTTGGTAATTTTCAATTCGTCAAAAGAATCCGATCAATTGGTTAAAAGAATTTTGACAGCTGTCAAATTAAATATAATTGGAATACTATTTTTCGATTATTTTAATTTAAAATAAATTCTAATTACAGCTTATGAGAATAAAAATAACTAACGTCATCACATTTCAAATCAATACGTCAAATTAACAATCAGTGTTACCAACACTCCACTCAATAAATTTACCCAACACTCAATAAATTTTTTTTACCGTGAAATCACACATTAATAACCGTGAAATCACACATTACTTTAAAAAACTAGCTAAAGTTTGAAACAAATAACAAGGATTTAATTCAACCAAAAGTTTAAATCTTGTACTGTGAAAAAAAAAAAAATTCAAAAACTTGTACTGTGTAAATAAAACAGATTAGGGTTAAACCTAACAAAAAAAAAATATATATAAATATATTTATATAAATTTTAATAATATAATTTAACAGTATTGGTTTAAATGGGTTGATCAAGCACCACCACAACGAGTTCAAAGTATTCAAAATCATCCATATACGATGCTGGCGTTGACATTTGAATTCTTTCATCAAGTAAGATCATATCGATATCGACATCTTATAACTGTTGTCAAAAACAAAATTTGTTTAGCTGTCTGATCTGTCAACTTTTTTTTTTTTTTTTTTTTTTTATTTTTTGACTATCTTTTATTATTGACTAAAAATTATGATTTATTTTAAATTATTTTATGGTTAACTGTAAAAATACATATATGAAAACTTACAATAATGTCAATATACATGTATTATGTAATTATGTATTCAAAATTCTCTTGTTAACAAATCGGTTGTCAATTATAACATTTTGTATGTTTTTTTCTATTTTACTGCGTTACAAATGAAATACAAAATTGACACAACAATATTTTAAGAACACATTTAGAGTTATATGACAATTAAAACTTTTTGAAACTGTTTAAAGAAAAAAGGGAGTTTACGTTCCTCAATAAAATGATATCTTAATTAAGCCTCAGAATGTATTTGAATCCCAAATTTTTTTTTACATTGAGCGATTAGTTTATAAGGGGTAAAACTATATCACAACTGGCAATTGTCACACTCTTATTAAAGAACTCAGATTTGAAAAATACATGCAGAACCTAATAATGTAAAAGTAGTGCAGAAGTTGAGTTAGTATAGTAGGTACAGAATTAACTACTTAAATTATATTAAAGATACGTACAATTTCAATACTAATTGTTAATTATTTCAAACTCATTAAACGATTAAGTATATCATATATATAATACACAAGGGTTGGCGAGACCTTGCCAACATGTAACAAATTATTGCACATCAAAATTATTATAAATATTCTTCACACAATAAATAATGATGGCGATACTAATACCTTTAAATTTATTATTATGAATCCCATGCACGATGAATCTGTTTTGTTGTTATGCATCCCTTACACGATGTTTTCAACTTTGTACGCGTATTTGCGAAGTTGAATAGGTTACATTACACGTACAATTGTGAAATTTTAATTTTTTTTTTCCCTAACACACAATTTTAGAAAAAGGAGAATATAAAATTCAATATTGTAAATGTACATACCTATACATTCAGAACAAAATACAAACCCATTTTTTAAGAAATAGTGGCAAACAGACAAGAGAACCAAAACGTTTAATTTGAAGTATGAGAGTATTTCCACTGGCTTTCAAGTCTTTTTTTGTATAAAACAAAAGTACAATTTTAATAAAATTTACTAACATTTGGTACAATTTTAGTTTTACACAATTAAAACATATCATATAATTGACTTGTTTATATGCAATTTATCAGTGAATTTATTTCATTAATTAAAACTTTTACTTCTTAATAATAATTACTCATAAATCTGAAAAAATTTAATTAATAGAATCGTATTTTATTAAAACTGATTTTAAATTCTGAAAATTTTTTAAAACTTCTTTTAAAAATATAATCTGATTTGATTGAATGATTTTACAATCTTGACTGGAATAACTGAACTTTTATTGAATCTAACCTTTCGACATCATTAATTATGATATACTGAACTGTTCTCAAATGTAAACCTGTTAAAACTATATATATACTAATATATAAGTATTCATTTTTTTATTGTACCTAACATATTCTGTATTCAAGAATAATTAAATATGAGGTTAAAGATTAACTACTTTTTGTAATTAAAGTTGAATTTGCTTTTTTTTTTTGTAAATTGAAATTACCAGCTCTTAGCAATTTGACTGTTAGTTTGTCCTTCTTTTTAAAAATTAATGGATATCAAATCTATAGAATCTTGCTAATAAAAGTCTTTCCATTTTACTGCATAAGCAGTGTTTATATACCATAATCCCAGCTCACATTATTGGCATATAATTTTATTGAACAAAATCTCAAAATATTGGAGCTTTAAAAATAATTGAAGAATTTCAAATCGGTTCATAATATTGGACATCAACTGTAAGAGTCCTATAATATCAAATTTTAAAATTAATTTTAAAATCGCTTTTAATATAAAATAACAATGTTTATGGTTACTTTAATTACAATAGAATCCGAATCAAACTTAATATAAAAAAAAACAATTAATTTAAAGTACCATTGAATATTAAATTATATTACAGTATATTGTAATTAAATTGAGTTTTGTTCTAAATAAAAACCTCACTGATAAAAAAAACTTATTATTGAACTACATACAATGTTTATTTTGTATTTTAAAACTATTAAAAAATACGAGTATAATTACTATTGCTATCTATATTTATTTTAAAATTAAAATTCTAAAATTAAATTTTTTAAATGTTATACACGAATCAACTTTTATGTCGATATTATGCGATATTTGTTTATAAATGGTTTATTGCATTTTTGTTTTTATTTTAAAACAATTTGAGGTTATTACCAATTGTCATACCAAATAAAATAAAAACGCCTTAAATTAAATTGAAATTCTAAAATTTCAATTTCACATTGAAATAAAAATGACATTTATTAAGATTGAGTATATGTACAGGATATAGAAATTTGTCACAGTGAAAATGTATAAAGTTCTATATATAGTGAAATGTATTCCTGGATCCATAGGCTAGAATCTAACTTTCAAATAAAAACGGGGAAGAGTGTAGTAGAGTAGACTGTGTGAACTCTGATAAGTATAC
>CAUJBZ010000569.1:0-60323 GCA_963082915.1 Dolichopus griseipennis | reverse complement strand
AACGGGAAACAAGGGGATTAACGGATGGTCTATACAGTTGAACTATCCACATGACGCAACACAGCTTATGGAAATATGTTTGTCGTACTTTCATCACGCATATATTCACTTACCCGATGATCACTCGTCTAATGTGTTCCCCAAAGATGGTACGATTTAGAAATCTTTCTTCCCAATCCAATGTTCCTTATTCATCATAGTCGTACAATCCTACATTTCTTCGATTACCCGATTCTTATCCTCGGAACCAAGCTGTACATTGGTATCACAGGTGTCATTTTAAAGTATGTTTCAAGGATTGAGGTTTTGGTGTGTCAAAGTCAAACAGTATCATCAACTATGCACAGATCTAATAAGCTTTCTGAGCTTTCGGAGCTTGCAGGGCTTTCTAAGCATTTTATGTTCCTCATAAAAAAAAGGAAAAAGTAATTTTCTTCTTCTCGTTTACAACTTTAACAATCAACTTTAAGAATCAAAGATTCTTCAGCACATTAATAATGTTGTGTCTACACTTCTTTAAATTTTTATTTGATTTATTCTTTTGTAATGCTGATTATCTTCTTAAATTTTATTCTGAAATTGTTCTAGACTTATTATTCAATTTAAATTTAAAATTATCATTTTAATCTGAATTTATGTTGAAAGAAAAAGAATTAAAACAGAATATTTTAAAAAATTTAGTAAAAAGTATTTTAAATTTTATATCTATCAGAATATCTGTAAGATGTGGGTAAAGAAAATTGTGAATAAAGAAAACAAAAGAAGAAATTAAAAATAAATGAAAAAAAAATGAAAAACTTTTATTATTTGTTATTTTTTTCAAAAAAAGTTTTGATATTTTTCTTTTGTTAAAAACCTTTGAAACTAGGCAATGATCATTTGAAATTTATTTACCAAAGACATACCGCCATTTCTTTTTTTAAAACAATTTTACTATCGTAGACATTGAGTTTAAATAAAGCGATTGTAATTTAAAAAACGTATTCAAAATATTTACAGATTTTTTTTTTGTTTATTCCCTCTAACCTAGGTATAAAGGCCTAGGTAGTGATTGGTTTTTGTTTTTCTTCAATTGAATTCAATTTGAATTCAGAATATGGTATAGCAGCTTCTTATCTTCTATTTATAATCGATAACTACTTTTTTTTTGTTTTTTAAGGTTTTCATTCAGGGGATTTCCCAAGAATCAATAAAATAATCAAAATCACTTAAGATAAATGCGATAACTGATTATATCTATATTTCGGAATTCTTATAAGAATAAATTTAAACATATTATAGGTGTTAGTATAGCTGTTTAGAATAAGTTCTATAGATTGTCTTTTTTAAAAAAAAAAAATAATAATAATATCCAATGAAGTTGAGAATGGGTATCAGACCAAATTAAGAGTAAATATAATCTCGATATCCGAGATATTGGATAGACTAATAAAGTGAATCGTATTTGGGATTGAAGGTAGTTCGCTTTTGTCTTAAATATGATTTGATTAAAAATTATTCAAACAGAAGGTTATTTTAGGTAAGGCTTATATTTAAAAAGTAGAAATAAAAAAATCCAAGATGTATTGTAAATGGATTGAGTCGTTTCTTCTAAATTGGGAAAAGAAGCATTAATACCAAATTTTTTTTAAATCGTTGAAAAGTTTGATGAATTACTAGAATTCGGAATTGCCAAAATTCCTAGAATCTCTAGATCTTATCGTAATAGAATCAAATTATGAAAGCAATTCTTCATAGGTATTCACCAATAGTTTAGGTACTAAATTTGAACTCATTTCGACAGTTAGAACTCGATATTTCTAGAAAAAGTCTGTTGTTTTTCTATGGGAGCATTCCAATCGGTGCAGGGTCAGTACTCCCAGGGTCATAAGTCCCTAAGGGACTTATGACCCACTTAAAAATTTTTAGGTGGGACATAAGTCCCTTTACAAGTGGGTCATAAGTCCCTTTATTAAATTATTAGTTCCTTTAGGGACTTATGACCCACTAAGTGAGTCATAACTCCCTTTTTTAAATTTTGAGTTATAAAATCATATAACTTAAATTGTGTGATTGAGTGTAATATATGAAAGTCGAAATTTTGAAATAATTTCTGAAAGTCTTTTCTGATCTTTATAATTTAAAGTATGATAATATAAAAATATATGTAAGTAAAATATTAGATGTACAACAATATGTATTTATATATTTATCTATGCGAAATACTATATATTAGGAAGCATATTTGGGTTTGTTAAAAATCGAAGTTTTCCCTTTTTCCAGAATATTTATAAATTCATGTATGAAAAATTTGGTTATAAAATCAGGATTGCCCTTTTTTTCAAAATCTTTATATATCTCTACTTCATTTTCTAATAAAAAATAATTAAATAAACTAAAATAATTTAAAACCAAGTAATAGAGTAAATAACAACAAATTGTTATTGTCATAATTTTTATCAGTAAAACTTACTGCAGGTGCAAATAAATTTATATTATTTTATATTTTTTCAAAAACAAAACAATTATTAGTGGCGTAGCATTTTATAAGTTGAAGGTATATAATGTAATTTCATACTTTTTACAATTACACTTTTTTCCTTTTTTATTAAAGATGAACTCCAATAACAAAAATATTATTAAAAGAAAAAAATTAGATGCTATGAAAAAATTTCTAAATAAGATGGATATAACGGACTTTTCAAAAGTACCAGACCATATTGTGGAAGCTTTTTTTGAAAAGGCAAGCTATAAGTCAAGAATGCTTGTTACTGTCTTTGCTTTTGTTAATGGTATAAACATAAACCAATTATTTGAACTTTTGAAAAAAAAATTATTAACAAAAGAGGACAAAACAAAAATAATATATTTATTCAACGCTTTGAAAAATCCCGTATTTTCTTATAAATATTATAGTTATAATGTAATACGGAATTTAATAATTTTTTGTAATGGTGATATTCGTCGATATGGTAAAAGAATTGAAAAAATAGCTTTTTAAAATGTAGTTTATATGTAAAATTTTGTTTTTTTCTTTATTTTGGAAAAAGGGAATACCCTAGTTTCTAATCCAACTGCAAAATATGTGCTAATTATTTTTGAAATTATAGTTCAAGAGACTCTGTATATATCGTACCCGTCACTCATGTTGCTGTTATTTTATATAATATAAAGTAGAAAAATATATTATATTCTCAACATTGAAATGTATAAGTAGTGTTTCTTTTCTATAAAGCTTCTACATAACTTCTTGCAGTTCAGTTCTAATTTTGTAGTGCAGTTTAAAAGTAAAAGTAAAAGAAATAAATTAAATAAAAATAATTATTTTTAATTCATAATTTAAATTAAAATATGGATAATAATACGGATAATGACAATAATTGTTTTGAGGTTCTTCAGGGATTTAGAAAAAACAGTCAAATAATTTATGTGCCTGCTGAAAAACAACTATATATTAAAAAATCGAAACAAAAAGAAAACATTTTTCGGTGTATATGCTACTATAATAACACAAGGCATTGTAAGGCCAGTATAATAATTGACTTTGAGAATAATACAATTATAAAAAAAAATGAAACTTTGCATCCTCACTTTTATGCAGAAGATACAAGAAATAAAATGAAATTAATTAATTCAATGAAAAATGATTCTAAATCCGTCACAACGTCTTTGAAAAGACAATATTCAGCTAGAGAAATTTTTGATGTAAACCGACAAAATAATCCTACTGCAGCGAATTTGATACAATTTAAAACAATTAAAAGATCTATAAATAGAATTAAGAGTGAAGCACTTCCGAAACCACCAACAACTCCAACTGAAATTAAACAAATTTTTGAAGAAAATGAAATTGTTAATTTAAATAATTGAAATTGACTTTGTTAATAAAAATATAATTAAAATTAATATGTATTTGTTTTAATATTACTACCTTTCAGCTGAGAACTGTAAAAGGGAGTTATGACCCACCACGGTGAGTCAAAACTCCCTCCCCACTTTAATGAGTCATAAGTCCCTTAGGGAGTTATGACCCTGGGAGTACTGACCCTGCACCATTCCAATCTTGCGATCCAAATTAGCACATTACCGAACTTCATTTTACTATTGACGAAATCTGTTGAAATTAACACTAATTATCTTGTTCACAGACGTACATACACACACACAATTACATTCGTACACATAAAAAAAAAAATTTGAATTTACACGCTCCGACAAAATGGAACAACATTTGTTAGGACAAAAGAAATTTTATTTTTTATTACACCGAGGCTTGAAGTTTCTTCCGTTTCTTCAATATAACAACTGTTCTCCTAATGGAACCCTTGGCCAATAGTACTTCATCAAAATATGTTGGTCTTCTAACAAAATTTTAATCGTAGATTATTTGGGCTAAATTGCTTGCTGAACATTATCTTGTTCTATGGCCCTTTATTGTAATTTCATCTTATCGTTTGACTTAGTTTCACATCCAATGCCCCTTATAGTGAAATCAATGTTATATACAACTTTGCCTTAGCTTCCCTGTCGACTGTTGTGATTGATGGAGTATCTGGCATTTTATTCTATAGTAAAGATTTTTTATGCGACTTTGCCTTAGTTTTCCTGTCGACTATTGTGGTTGCTGAAATATCTGTGGTTCATATGCCACTTTATTATGAACCCAATATTATTCTGATCGTATTTCTCAGTTTTGGGATTTTGTCTCAACAGTTTTTCATATAAAGAATGTTGATTTGAAACTTGCCTAACATTTTTTACTCAATTTTGATTTCTTAATATTTTTAACTACTTATACATTCCGTTTAAGATTTTGTTTTTTTTTTTGACAGTTCGAAATCCCTATTTAGTGTCCCCATGTCTCCCCATTGCTTCGAATATTTTCTTGTTGCAAATTGCCATGAAATTAATTTTTTTGATTTATCTTAATTGTTTTTAGACATGCTTTCAAATACATATAATTGATTTGAACTAATTGAATCTGTAAGATGATTATTGTCCTTGTACGAATACCATTTCATACCATTTTATACCCTATGGTATTATCCTTTCAAATAAAAATATATATTCTTCTGTTATTTGTTTTCAATTTATTTTCCAAAATAATTTATTTTTTTCTTATATTTTTTTGTTTTTTAATTTCCTTTTTATTTACAAATTTTTTTTGGAGTAAATAATAATGGTACACATGTACTGGTAGGCCACAAAACATATCCTATCTATAAAAGCGCCTTGTGGGCATTATTGGAAATAAAAAACAAAGTACTTTCTTAACTTTCTTTTTTGTATTTTGATGAGTTTCAAAAATAAAAGCAAAGAAATGCTAAGAAATAAGGAAAGGGGGAAGAACTGAGGGAAAAAAAATATGCTGGCGGAATTGAAATAATTTATTAAAATTTAATTGGAATTTTTAAACTTATATTAAATAAATGTTGGAATGTACAGTGAAATTGAAAATTAAATTGATGAAATTTTATTTTTATATTGATGTCATCTGATCGGTGGCGTAGTGGTACGGACGTCAGCCTTTCAATCAAAGGATCTCAGGTTCAAACTCTGGTCGGATAATATTTAATAAAAAAAATTAAAAATTTTAAATTTATAATTTATATTAATAATAGGGAGCTTATATATCATAATATAAAATGTACACCTACTACACTTGACAAAGAAAGACTGAATCACTGACTTATCACATTGTATATGGTATAAATTGATGATCAGAAAAATTTAATTTAGATTCCAATTGAATTAACTTCGGTCGCCTCACCTGAAAAGAACATTCTGATTCACCCAGACTATCACTTTGTACGTGAATATTGTATATAATTAAAAAAAGTAGCTCCGATTGGCAGAACTGCTGCACGGAATCTTTTCAAATTTCATTTCAGGGGTACATCTCAACTGTAATTTATAAGTTTATATCTTGTAATATTTCGTATAATAGTTGTTACACAAATAAAAATCTATAACTTTGCCATAGCGAGTTTTTTGATCCGACGAATTTTAGTTTTAGAAAATAATTTTGTTGGAAGTTCGAACTTCATATTTTATTTTATATTCGGTGTATTTTAATGTCTGTATAAAAATTTGATCTTTTTGATGACGAATTGTAAAATTCTAATTTAGAAAAATTGTACCTAATGAATTCGAATCTTTAAAAATATTGTTGAAAATTATTAATATGATAAACAATTACTTTGCTTTGAATAAATTTTGTTAGATAAAGTTAATATGTATGATAAAATAAAATGTATTTAAGTATAGTAAATGTTATCTAGCCAATGACGCAGTGATTATGGCGTCGGCCTTTCATGCGAAAAATCCCGTGTTCGAACCCTGACCGGGTAAACTCAATAAAATAGTATATAACAATATAAAATATTATATAAAAATAACTTATAATTAAAATTCTAATATTCTGAAAATAGAAAAATAATAATTAATAAACAAATATAATATTTCCTACAATCGCGTTCCTGAAATAACCTTTAGCTTAATAGTAAATAAAAAATTAGCTTTATCTACATAAACATATGCATCTGTCAAATTGACACCAATGAAATATGCCGCATGACATAACCCAACAAACTTCTATTCTATACGTCAAGAGATAGGGGTATGCAAAATCGCATTGGCAGCTTGCGGGAAATCTAGGAACACGCAATGACATCTTGCGAAGAATTATGACGTCGTCTTTTCTACACAGCGTGAGATTTAAAATCATGTGAAATAGTTACAGCAGACCAATCATCTAGCTTAGTGAACAAACAATTAACGAAATGGAATCAGAGCCACGGATACAGAAGCTTTGTGGAAGCCCTATGCTCCCATAATGAGTAAAACAGGAAAAAAAAATGTTATTGCTTTCATAAAAATTTCAAACGACATTTCAAATTACGCTTTTATCGTAATAGGGGTTTGTTCTGTGGTACAGGCGATACATTATATTCGTGTGTTTATTAATTTTTATTACAGTATGGAGCTTTGAATAAGAACAGAAATAATAAATTTGAATTTTTTTCGCATTTTAAAACCATTGATCCCCCATGACTATCGTTTTTGAAAGCCTATAAGAATGATTAAATAATCTGTGGAAACTAAATGGATTACTGCTATTCAAAATCCTCTTTCGAATATAATACGAATCTATATACTATATCCAATTCTGTTAACTTGCTAAATAATTTTACAATATTTAGTCTCAAGATTAATGATATCCTCATCAACTAATACTTACGAAACACTTTTTGAAGTCTTAACCACTATTCATAAAGTTTTTCACAAGTTTTAACAATAACAATAGAGCAGAATTCTAACAAGATGAGGAAATTATTTTGTTAACATGTTACTAATTATTAGAAACTTTTTAAGAATTCTTACTTATAAAATTGTTAAAATTAAAGTTAAGTAAAATAAATAAGTTGCATATAAAAAGAAAATTGTAGGAAACTTATAGAACATGCAATTCTATTTATAGGGTAACACAACAAAGTTTTTGTTTTTAAATTTAATCTAAAATTTAGTAGGTTGAACAAATTATTATAGTGAATATTGTGTAGGTATTTGTTAATCGTCAGTTGTCATGAAAATATTTTTAATTTGTTAAGTTTTATTTTGAACTATTTTAAAACTTTTAAGTTAAGAAAAGTTTATATACTTAATAATTTATACTTTATTGTTATTCTTACAAATATTTTATGTGTTTTAACTGGCGTAAGACAAGAAATGTATACATATATATAGTTCTTTCACAATTTTAAATAAACTTTGTTTACAAAATTTCCATTATGAATGCAATTTAAGTATAAAAGTTTGTTTTATTATAAGTTTTATTTGAGAGCATGACAATTTTGCAAACATTCAGTACTACAACTATTTAAAAATTTAATAATTTTTATGTAAAAGTTATTTTTATTTATTACATAATAAATATGGTTGTTGTTTGCTTTAAAAGTAGAGTAAATTTACTTGATTGAAATTAAAGTATTACTTATTAATGGGGTAACAAATATTTTAGTTCTTAAGTAACTAAAAAGTTTTTTAAGTTGGTGTAAGTCAATTTAAAACTGGGTCAAATTTAAGTAATAAATTACAAAGTTGATGTAATGTAAATAAAATTTTAATACAATTATTTGCTCCAAATTATTATATCCTAATTTAAGCTTGAATTAAGGACACTATTACATGATCGTTTAAAGGATAAGTTGATCCCCATAAAGAATGTTCAAATAGATCCTGAGGTGTTCCGATTCAATAATAACACAACAAAACACTAACAGAATCTATTATATTCGAAATCAAATCGAATCTATTAAGTATACATTGCTTGATATATTAGCAAATATATCTTCAATAATTACTATGATTCTGAATTTAAAATTTGATTTTAGGGCGCACCTAATTATTATTGGTATCAAAAACTATGGCTCAAGTGCACCCAATTTATTATCATTTTTCTGATTTTGTTTTTATTTTTAATAATGTGATAATTAACATGATGTCTAATAAGCCCGTCTATTCCATATATACATATGCGAGGGAAAGTTCTGCATACAATTGATAATATTGGACCATATAACATGTTTAAACATTTTAGACTTTCAATAGTTGGTTATTTTATTTAATATTCAATGTGTCTCCTATATTTAGACTTTTGTATAAAAAAATCTATAACTTTTGAATGGATTGTTTTAAAGAAAAATAACGCCTTTATTTTTTTGGTATAGAATACGGTTTTAATTTTTTGGACAAATGGTCTTCTAATTCCTAATACATACATAGTTTGAAAGTTACAAACATTTAAAGTCGGTTTTGAAAAATATTTATTTTCTTTTTTAGCACCCTGTGTTTCGAATACTTTTTCTAGCACATTTTGATATAAAATTTTAACATTTTTAATTATGTACTTAATATATTTTTCCTATCTTTTCGAGATAAAACTAATTAAGAAGTTACGTAATATCTCAATACTATCAAAAACAGTGCGAAATATCAACCACCTCACATCGTATTTTTTGCTTGATTTTGCTTCCCTTGCCTGCTCTTTATCGGTATGGTGCTTATATCCTATATATTGTAATTATATTGTATCTGACACCCTGTATTTTCTAATTATTTTGTTTTTTAATTAGAAAGTATTTCTGTATCTGTGAGTTATATTATTACATTAAAATTAGTTGTTTATATTTAGTAGTTGTTTTATCTGATTAATTTTAAACCAATGACGAAGTGTAACTGAATTTAGTTAAAAACCAGATAAAATTTTTCTTAACTCTTACAACAGTACTATCCAGCAGCACTTTAGCCACTGTACTAAGCACTGTGTCATACAGGTTGACGTGTATTGAAAACACAAGACATGTATTGAAAATATAATATTGTGAATGCAACGCACCTATAACTATTATAATCTCTACAAGGTCTCTGTCAAATTAAGTTAATTATATTGAATTATATGAAACTGTCTACAATAGACGCAGCCCTGACGCAGCCATTACGCAGTCATTAAAAAAAGTTGTTTAACTATAAACTTTTTCGCTTTCTCTAAGTATTCAAATGTAAAATAATTAAACTTTGAAAAATATTTTTTATTGAAAAATAAAAATAATATATTGTCAGAATAAAAAATTAGTAAAATTATAAATTTTTTTTCTATCTAGGGTTAAATAATGTCAAACCATTATTCAAAATAGTTATTTAATAAACTCTAACTTATTGAATATTTTTTAATTCATGAAATTTGTAAACAAAACAATGTCAAAAAAAGCTGTCATGTACATTTCATTGTAGACATTCCTTTGTTGACTTCATAATGAGAACGAAATGAGAGCGAAACGAGAGCGTCATTGTAGATAGACTATAAAACAATAAAGGAATTAAACTCTAGATTGATTGATTTGTCAAAAAAATATACTGTTATCTCAATGTTCACTATCTTAATTTCTCTTTTGTCCCGTTACAATAAAAAATTTTAAAAAAAAGTTATCTAATCATTTGTCTACAAACAAATTTAATCATATTACCCCATCATACAATTTCGTATACCCACTATAAAATTTTAATATTTTTATTTAGTTCTAGCTCTATGTTAAGTTAAAGTGAACTCAATTTGAGGCAAAAAAAAACATTCTTACGTAATACGCAATAATTTATAAAAATATAACAATAGAATATTTTTTTTTAACTTCAATTATTATATTTTATTTCTTTTTGTTCTTTGCTTATTTTTGTGTATGTTTTTCTTATTCAAAGAAAATTATACCTATTTTGTTTTTAAATGAGAGCCATTTTCTTAAAAATTAGTCTATGCATAATATAAATTGTATTGTCTTTTCATTTAAGTAAAATTCTTTAACCTTCAACTTTTAAAATGAAATATTTTTCAATGTTCTAAAACATTTTTTTTAACAAATTGTATACCCTACCTATATTTTTCAATTTTTTTAATATAAATGTTTGTTATATGTATGAAGTTGAAAGTAAAGGTCAAAAAGTACCCATCTATATATTTTAAGATCATTTACCTATATAAGAAAAAATTATATCTTAGAAGATATGTTAATAAGGACTGAGCCTCTTAGACGGAGACAACATTTTGTGGAGAAGAGGCATATATTTTTCTTTTGTAACTTATATTATATATGGTTTCCTTTATCTTGATGAATTTAAACTTTGAAAGTAGAGTGAAAAATAGTAGATTATAATTTTAAATTAAAATAATTTAAAACACCTAGCAGAACATTTAGTTTGATTAAATATACAGTAAAGTTCCATCAGAGTAAATGACATTCTTTTTTTTACAGAGGAATGTGAAAAGCTACAAAATGCACCCATTAGAGTTGTGGGTTTAGAACGGGGCTTTCTTTGGGTAGTGCATAAGATTTTCACTCACTTAACAGCTGCATAGGGTATGACTTCATTCATTTGTACATAGGGTGATAGCATTTTAAAGTTTGGTTTGGAAGGATATGGAAGGAATTGGAGGAATGAGAGATGGAGTTTATGGGGGATGGAGATTGTTTCAAAAATTTTATTGCTTAAATTTTTAATTCAGGTTTTTCAACAATTTAAACCATCTTGAAACTATCCTGCAGTTGTCTATGTAAACGTAGTTTTCCATGTGTTATTTCTATCCACAAACAAATGAGACTATTGCAAGAGATTACAATATTTGTTTATAAAGAGAATTCTATAGTTCTATTTTGATTTCTTTAATCTTTTCCAAAATTTCATTTCTATACCATTAATATGCAAAATTATGAAAAGTATTTTTAATACTAATATTATTCAATTTAAGTTTTGTAGTTTTATTTATTTATTTATGTACAGTCCCCTACAATATATGATAAGTGAGTGATAAGTGATGATAAGTGATGATAATGTGATAAGTGAGTGGATCTGCCTTTGCTTTTCATGGGTGAAATTTAATTTATATTTAAAAATAAACTATTACGTTATCAATTATAAGTTAAATTTTGTTTATTAGACATTGATCTGATCAGGGCCTTATTATATTGTTATTAATGAATTTACTAATATTTTATTAGTTATGAGTAAAATTCTGTTTCATAAAGGCTAATATTTTATTAGTGCTATACTAATAATTATTTGTGAATTTTATTACTGCAAAGCGCGTTTCTGTTTCATAAAACTATTAGACAAATAATTATTTGTCACTACACTAATAATTATTAGTAAATTTTTATTAGTTTAAAAATACCAAAAAATTCAATATTAGTTGTTTAAATATTTTTTTTTTTTGTCCTTATTACTCCTCTTGGGAGCATAGGATATCTACTAGGCATCTCCATCTGCTTTTTTCTTATCGAGGCTCTGCCTTGTGTTTCGAATCGTTTTTTCCTTTTTCAATTAAGTAAATGATTGGTCTACTGTAATCTATCTACAAGATGTCGCTTCTTAATTTCTTCCCTAGTGTCATCTATCGGTCAAGTAGAGAAACCGTGTCATGTTGTTATGTGCGTAATGCCATTGTAATTGCATATGACAGTTGCAATTACATTGTCATTCAATTACATATAGGTTATTGTTTATTCAGTATTAATTATTAGATTATAGAGTATAGCTGGAAACACGATTATAGGTATACTTTTATATTATTTGTTACTAATTATTTATTATTATATTTTTAGGTATAGAATTATTATATTATAATTTATTATATATTAATTTATTATAATTATTAATTTTACTGGATATGGTATCTCCCACCAGGATTCGAACCCGGGACTGCCACAGTGTTTAGATTGCAAGGTTGCGCTCTAACCACCTAGGAGGAGATTGTTTAAATATTAGGATATTTATATATTATGAAGCTTCAACATTCTATATTGTATGCAATAAACTTATTTTTTTTTAGTAAATAATCTTAAATATTTTGTAAAAAATAAATAAATAATAAAATCTAAAAAACAAATTACGCATTATTATACATACCTTACATTAATTAATAACATTTTATTTTGGTTTCAACTTAAACATAATTCAGTATAAATTTGAAAATAATGTTAAGCTCTGGTATAGTGAGAGTGATTATGAAGATTACTTTATAATAAAGAGAAGTCGTGTATTTAATATAAACTAAATAGTTGAAAACTCAAATAATAATTAGTAGTGACGAGACACTAATAATTTTTGCTTTGCAGTAATAATTTATTACTAAAATTTTATTAGTTGCAGAAAAGTTTTATGAAATAGGGCCCAGGATTTGAACGACTGAGTTATCGGTCAGATTTCAGTAATTTAAACACTCTCTAACTTTAAAAAACTTTTCTTTCTTAAATATATAGTATATTGCGCGTCTTATTTTATTTCATTCCTACATTTAATATCTTACTTTAATAAAACAAAAAATTGTCTTAACCATTACAATGAATTTAACCGCAATTTTTCATTTTAACCTTGCCAGCACAGAAAACATCAACCAAAATTTATATTAATATACTCGAAGGGTAATCTTTTGTTATGTACATATAAATATATAACAAAAAAAGTTCCTCCCCTCTACAACTTGTGAAAAACCTTCATATAAATTTTCTCATCAAAATAATGTGCATTTCAAAAAATAAATTTTCAAACCTACAATATAAACAAAAAGTTCTAATCAAATAATGACTTGATGTTAATGTCAGATCCTAAAAGAAATTTTTTTTTCAATGTCAAAAAAATCTGAAGTTTTTAACTTAATTATTGCATGAAAAATATTGAAGAACATCAAGTTTTTTTTAATATACATTTCATGGTTTTTAATTACTTTTTGTTTTTGTTTTAGAATTAAATTGTTATGAAAATTTAAAAATTTGGCCTGGAAAAATTGTTGGATTATTCTTATGTAATTAACATTTTGTTAAAATTAAAAAATTAGCATAATTAACTATTTATACCCGTGCAAACAAAAGATCAAAAGTACGAGTATATTAAAATTCATGCTGCGTTTGAAATGTAAGTTTAGACTTCCTAGGCATAGACTCAAAGCTATGAATCGGATCGAAAAGGAAATCGTTCTAGCTTTTTTGTTGTCAGGATCGTCCAGCACGATAATTGAAGAACTTAAAGGGCTAAAGTTTTAAAATTTACCCAAAGTGATATTTAAACATATAGAGAACCTGTATTGTTTTGACTAAAATAAAACTAAGTCTTCGGGTACCTGTCATTTGAACCGATATGAATTTCTTTAATTTTCTGAAATTTGAAAAGGTTAAGGCTTCATTTCAAAAAGTCTAAAGGTTAAAAAGTTAAAAGGTTAATGCTTCTTAAAAATTTTAAGAACTAATTACACTACGAAGTTGAAATCAAACGTAGGTAAGTAAAGTGATATGGTAAGCTCCTTTGCAAATTTAGAGATTTGTTTTTCTTGCGGAAAACCGAAGTGTAGCAGCCATAGAGACTGCTGGAACCAGAGTTCATAGTTTTGAAAATAAAAAGACTTGATGATTGACAATCCATACAAAGTTCGCAATGTGATTATTATGAATCTAATGAGACCTCGAGGTTGAAATTGAAGATGGGCAAATAAAATAGTAGGAAAAGTACGTTGGCAAAGTTGAAATTTTATCGGAATAACCTTTGGGGTGGGTCAAAATTTATTTTTGTGCTTGGTTTTTGTATTTTTACCAAATGTTGTTTATACAAGAAAAATAAAATTGGTTGTTTTGGGCCAAGTTTCTTTTTAGGTTTACTTGTTTTTATATTTTAATTAATAAATATTTTAAAAAGAATACGGGGTATCCAATAGTTGACAAAGACAACTATAACTTTTGCGCCTTTTGTACAAAGAAATGCAAAAATATTCGCTAAATTTAAATTAAAAGCCAAAAAGCACAGATATTAGAAAATTAGTTTTTGTTGTTTTAACAATTTCACTTTAAAGATTTAAAGCATTTTTCAGGAATTTTTGTTGGTATCCTTCTTTTTATTAAACAATTTAATATCACTTTTCTCTTTTATCCCTTTTTTTGATCCTTTCACCTCAAACGAAAAACAAAGCAAAAAAAATATCATATTACATAAAAGTGTGTTTTGTTTGTTGTTGTTGTTTTTGTGGGTAAACATTTGTGAGTTTAAAGTTTTGTATTTCCAGATTAAATTTGTTTTTTTTGGTGTATAGGAATCTGGTTCTATACAAAATGAATGAATGAAGTGTTAAAATTTTGATACTTCAAAGTTTTTGAGGTTTGAATGGTATTAAATGACTTATTTTATTTTGTTTTAATGGTTTTTAAAAAATAAACAAAAAAAATTAATTTTCTTGAAAAGATTTATATTTATGTTGGTTAATCAAAAAAAAAAACGGCTTTGGGAATTTATACCAAAATTAATTATCGCCAGAAATGTAAAAGCACCAACGACTAAAGGAATTCGCAAAATTAAAAAAAGTGATTAAGATCATTGTAAAAGTTTAAATTTTGGTTTATTTCAAACGACTCTGTGGCATTACTGTTAGATGGCCGATCTATATTCGGAGAAGCCCAAGTTCGAATTGCAGTAGAGGTTAATAAACTATTATTTTATTTTCGATTTGTTTCAGCTATCGGTTCAAAAATAATTATTTAACCATTAATAAAAAAAAAATATGAACAAATAATTTTAATTGAATAATATAACTCACAGACTTAAAAATCAAACATAAGATTATTACAATATACAACAAATACAATAATGTCTATTGAATCCAAGACTACGCATTATTTAAGTTGCTAAGTTGTATTTAGAAATCATATATTCAGAATATCTTCCCTCTTTTCCAAAATGTGCCTATTATAGACAGTTATACAGCAAACAGTTGAACAGATACTGGAATAGGGGTTATTTAAAAATATTAGGGCAAATTTTTGGATTAAGAAGATATAATCTGGAAAAACGGGTAAAATTATGGCATAATTTCATTCGTGTATTTCTGGTGATGGTTCAAATATTTTTCCAACATTTAACAGCACAGCACAGCACAGCACAGAACATGATATAACAAAATATATATTTAAGAAAAACATGTTTATAAGTCACTTTTCTAAAGTTATTAAAATTTTTAACAAATTTCCTATGAATAAAGATGTATATTGAAAATAACATACTTTGTTCTTGTAAAGCCTCCCGGCAGATTGTAATAATATACAAAGTCAAACGTTTTTTAAAATAATGTTCTGTTTTTTAATTTTGACGTTCTGATTCACGGACGGATGGATAGACATCATATAGGTACGAGTAGGTTCAGAAAAATGAATGCGTGTATCAATTTGCTGATAGCGTTACAAAATACAGTTTACAAGGGGTTGTAATTACTTAAAAAGCGATTTAGTATTACATCTGTTTTCAAGTTGATTAATTAATTTAAGATTTCTTATATTTAACTTCAAGTGATTACAAAGATTCAAATATTTGTTTTGGAGGTTGGTGGCCATCTGGGAATAATTTTTGACTTTTATAACTATACAATATTGCCAGATTGGTTAATATAATTTTTTGTTCAACTAAAGCACTTGCTACAGATTTTCCATGCAACAATAAAATTCTAAACTCTTCGTTTTTGTGTATAAAATTTTTTTTTAATATTTTCTCATATCGTCTCTTTGATTTTGTATTTAGTTTTTTTTTTAACAGACTTGTGTTATTATATTTGGTATGTTTTGTAAGAATTATATTAAAAATCTTATTTTGTATATAGTTATGTACGTGAAAACATATGTGACAGAAATTATATTTTAATATATTTCTTTTGTGCCACTAAAGTTTATATTTTGTATTACAAAAATGAAAATGAAATTGTCAAAAGTCTGTAATAAATGAACAACAACAATTTTAAATTGCGTTCCTTAGGAGTTTTTCTACTGAAATTTCATAACTTTATGAGTTTTTTTTTTTTTTAAATAAAGATTTAAAAATAAAAAAATAATATTCTAAAATAAAAATCTAATGTAAATATTCAATTATACCTGTGTTGTTCATATACGTATTTATTTTATACATGAGTTTTCCACACTAAAAGTCTTATGTGTATAACTACATACATAAAATTTTTATATTGAATTTAATATATTAAATATGAAATTATATATTCAAGGTTTTTAAGAAAATCGTAAATATGTTTACTATTTTTGCAATTCATAGCCATTGAAACTTTTAACACAGGCTTTGACATTTTAAATAAAGTTATAAAAATTTTAAACACCGTTATGACACTTTCAACACAGTCATTGTTGAAATTTTAAATTTGGTCTGATAATATTAAACCTTTGCCTATTTGACATTTGGACATCTTATTAAATTATCTATTAAATTATCTTATAATACTATATTTTTTTATTAGATATGATCCGACCAGGATTTGAACCCGAGACTTTTCGATTGAAAGCCGCCACTTTACCATTAAACTATCGGTCAGATATGTGTTATATTTTTTGTATCAACTTGTTTCACCCCATAAAAATTTTGAAAATATAAACCAATCATTTGATATTTCATAGATTTTAAAATATTTACTTACTTAAAGATTCAAAAATGTCAAAAGTTTTGTCAGGGTTGTCACAACACTAAGGATTTTACAAAATAAAATATTGTTCCATAATTATTAGTTTCGGGTAAAGAGTATATTGAAAAAAAAAAATTAATTATTTAATTTTTAAGAACTTTTTTTAGGTATTTACTGTATATAAGGAAAAATTGGAAAAAATGAAAATATAATTCTTACTTTAATTTTAAACAAAACTTTTCTAATTAATAAAAATTGTCAACACTTGCTCAACACCTTTTTGAAAGTAATTTTGAAAGGGATTTAAGTTTAACATATGCTTAAAAATTTCAGTTTTGTTTTTTCGATCTCTTATTTAGCATTAAAACTGCGGGCCATATGAGTCAAAAGTGTCATTCAATATTTCACTTAGATACATATTCCGGAAAAAGCGTATAACTCTGTGATTTTACAACCTACTTTAAAGTTCGAATATTTCCCCAGCTACATTAATTATTTTCCAAATATGCACGAACCCGATGGCAGTGGCTCAGACGCCATCCACCGCGCTATCCGTGAACGTGATTTCGGTGTTGTGTGCCTGTCCCAAACAGCCGGACGCTCCAAGAAAGCACACAATATGTTTAATTTTTAGGAATCTCACAAAAAAAAAATTTGTAATATATGTCTCCGCTTTCACCAAAAAGTTACAGATTTTTTTATTTGTTGCTTTTTTAACTGTCCTGATGTAATGGATCCAACATTTTTCAATTTTGAAGTTGGAAAAACAAATTTTCGAAATCGGTTCGAAAGAGAATGCTTCATATTTTTAAAACATTTTCATTATTAAATTGCAGCAAATGCGTATATGTTTCTTGGACTTTTGACCCTTTTTTAAGGGGCTTCTGACATGTCACCTGAGTTAATTTGATCTTTTCAAATATTTTAATCTGGTTACTCTAATAACACTATGTAAAATGATAAAATATGTAACAACAATCAAATACATAAACAAGAAAACATCACAGTGATAAAAAAGCAGTAATAACAGTAAAAAACAGTAATAACAGTAAAAACTGTAAAATTGTTAACGAAAAAATATTTAAAAAAAAATTTTCTGCAATATTCATTTTGTGCGGAAACACTAAAAAGAAAATTTTCTGAGTGATCCTATGGGACATTTCTCTTGGTGAAGGTTTGGTGAAGGCTAAGTAAGTATATTACATAATGTCTACACAGTATTTGTTTGTTTACACTTCTTGACTTTGTTATTTGTTTTTTATTTTCTTGTTTATGCATTTGGAGTTCATTAAGGGTCGGACATCATATTTAAAGTTTTATAACCTTAAAATTATGTGCCATAATTTTTTTAAAAATTTAAGTGTAAATCATTTTAAATTTATTTTCACAAGAATAAACGCGTAAGAGTGTAGTAGAGTAGACTGTGTCAACTCTGGGATACCCGCATGACCGTAACATATACATTATATCATCCGGTTATTTACTTTTGGCAAAATTTCAAACATTCAGCTTTATTAGGTGTAGAGTAATGCTCATATAAAAGAAGGAGTTGTATGGCAGTTACTCGAACCCTTTGCAGTAGACCAACCAAATTTTGTAGTAACTTTGGCCATTACACTAAACTATTTTTGGCAAAATTTCAGACACGCAGCTTCCATAGGTATAGAGTAATGCTCATATAAAATTAGAAGTTGTATGGCAGGTACTCGAACCCGTGGACCAAAATGGCTGAATTTAAAACTCGATTCCGTTTTTTGCATAAAAACGAATTTGTGAAAATTTCATAATCCTAGCTCCTTTACTTTTTGAGGGACGGACGGACATACATAGCTAAATCGATTTATTTTTCGATTCTGATCCGATCCATACACTTGAGTCTATATCTACCCCCCTTCCTTCTCTGCGTCACAAATGTAATGGCAAATTTATTATACCCTTGGACTATATAGTCATACGGGTATAATAAAAAAAAAATATTATATAACCTCCATTTTTATATTAAAGTAACTTTAATACCCTTTATTAACTTTCAGTTTATTCTTTAAATTTAAAGAATATTAAAAAAAAAATTAAATAAATTTATTAAAATTTATTATACTTTCAAGATGCTTCATTTGAATTTAATTGAAAATGCATTGAAAAATGAATTTCTTTTCAAGAAAGTTAATTAGCCAATCAGCTGTTATTAATTTTCTTATAATGAATAATGATAAATAACAATAAGGCGGAGCATTTGTTTTTCTGATAACCTAATAATAATATTCTAATTATTGGGTATTTCTTTTATACCATAATTGAAAATTTAAATTATTGGAAAATTAATTCTTATCATAAAAAATTAATTCAGTTTTAAATTAATTTTGATTAGAAAGATTGGAAATTACTGAATATTTAAAAAAAAATATCTATAGGCATTAAATGGAATTAAATAATTTTTATTTCATTTTATGCAGGGGATAAAATTATGAAATTTAATGAGTTTATTGAAAAGTTTATTGAAATTTGTTGTTTTTGAAATGAAAGGGCAAACCAAAAACTCTTTAGCATTTGACATTTGTAATGTTTTTAGAGGGACTCAGAATCAAAGTGACCTAACTTACAGAAAAATTTAAAAAAAGTCACAAGAGTTAGGCCACTTTGGCACTAAAAAAATAAAAAAAAGGAGGAAGATTATAGTTGCCCTTGTCAACTTTTAGATACCCGTGCATACCCACTAACCGTTATTTATTTCCCTTATGCTATTATAAATATTACAAAAAAAAAATATTAAAAAGTATATAACTTATTATCATAAGTATTGCTTAAAAAAAAAATTAAATTTTTAATTCATTATAGGTACCATAATTTTTGTTTAAAAACAAAAAAAAAAACCTAAAAGTTGGTTCGGGTGATGTCTAACTTTGCCAACTAACTTGCCCTATTACTTTATCTGCCCAGTTTTAATTTTAACCTCGTAGCTTCATTAGATTCTCAGTTATCGAATTGACAACTTGGTATGGCAGCTGCCCGAAAATGGGGCCGTAACATTTTGAAATTCCATATAAGTGCTCGATTCATTATATAACTAACCGTGTGTAATTTTCGTCTTCCTGGTATAATTACTTTTGAAGAAATTCATATTGGTTTAAATAAGTTGTGTGTCAGCTCCCCGAAACCATGGTCTGGTCTTAACCAAAAAGAATAGGGAACCTCAAAAATGCCCAAAAAATGTTTTGTGTGAATTTCAAAACTCTAGCTCTAATTTTTCAATTCTATCTCTTTTAATTAATTTTTAATTCACGATTTTTCAAGTACACAACCCGTATTAATATCTCATTTTTATGCAACTTATTCAAAATTTATTCGAGTTTTAATCTACACTCTAATTAGGTTACCTCGGTTCTTAGTCCCAATTAGAATACGTTTTTTCCAAATGTTTATTACACTATATAGAATATATTTTCTGATATTTTCTGCAAATATTGAAAGTCATGTAGAATAATTCCAATGAACTCCAACGAAAGCATTGGATTTTAACCAACTAGAACCACTACTTTTCAAGATTCCTAAAACTTAAATATAAGTTGGTTTTTGAGTTACATAGGAAGCGGAATGGGATTTCCGAAATTATTCCGCAATTATGTAAAAGGATTAATTAAAGAGATTTGGAGGAATTAAGAAGGATAGATATTTATGTTCTTATCAACCGACTTATGTTAAGATCTGATATAGGTTTGTTACAATAATAAATATACAGGTTCTCGGGCAAAACTAAGAGTTATTAATTAAAATATTACATCAACTGATGCATATAAGATCTCTGTCTAACATTCTAACATCAAACAATTAAAGCTTAACTTTCAAAAAACCTGCAAAATGTATTTAAAGCAGACTTAATTTTTTAATTAGTTAAAGCATTAGTTGTAACTTATAAAAAAACATCAGTAAAACAAAATTGAAAATTAAAAGTTTTGAAAGTGCTAAAATATTAAAATTTCAAGGAACTTCAAAAGATATGAGACAAACAATATTGAATTCTTAAAATGTATGGCATTGCAGTTACACAAAGTAACTTTAGAATTATTTAAATAACAATTTGTTACAATGAATTCGAAATTGTTTATTTGTTTTATAAAACAATATTCTACAGCACAATAGATAGTTAAATTGAAATTGAAAAATCACTTAACTATTGTATTGTTTTTCCTAAAACTATAATAAAAGAAAACTTTTAGGAAATAATATATTTTAAAGAAAAGTAAAATAAAAGTAATAATATCTTTTTAAAAGTGCATTTATAAATAAAATGGAAAAGTTGAAGTAATGCATAAGATTGTTTTCTAGATAATTAAAAGAGACGTAATTTTCAAAAGGGTACAGTGTCACAAAAAAATCGTATGGTGTTTTAGAATTAATATTATAATAAAATCTTTTTGGATAATAATTTAATAAGATTCAATTAGATGGAATTACAAAAGAATTCGTTATGGGTGAGTTGCTGTTAGTAGAAATGGGTGAGCTATTAACATTTTTTAATGATTCGGTAGTTAGATTTTTGTTTTACCTTTAAACAGAAAGGGAGAATTCTTCATCGACATTTTCTAATCCAATTTGAAAAAAGAGATTTGGGAAACTTTCAGATTTGAACCTATTTCCAAATTCAAACTAATTCAAAATTCCCTTTCAACATGTTTCTGAATATGGTTTAGTTGGCACATAACATTTGATTTGGTAACATGACACTTTACTGGGGAAAACAAAATTCCGAGCGTAAGATTCTTGAAAATAAAAAATCTAGAATTTAAATTTTGTAGAAACAATCCTGAATGTTACAAAATCCTGAGAACCATAAATTTCGAATTTAAGGAATTTCCTTTCAAATTAATTTTTAAACTAAATTTTCTGATCTTTCATCCGGATTTTTTTTTTAGTAAAGTATGATAGACCCTAAAGTTAAAGTTCTGTTCTAAAAAATTGATTTGCAAGTTTAGGTTTCTTAAAAAATGAGGAAGAGTTTATTAGACTTACGGTGGACTGTGTTAAGTCTGGAATACCCGGTAATATAGATATTATAACTATATTTTGACAGACGAACGGACATACATAGCTAAATCGATTTACTTTTCGATTCTGATCTGATCCATACCTTTGAGTCTATATCTACTCCCGCTACTTCTCTGCGTCACAAACGTAATGGCAAATTTATTATACCATAAATTTGTAATAAACGTTTAAAAAATTTTATAGAAATTACTTCATGAGCTCAAAAATAAAAGCTCTGTTCAATATGATGTATCATTAAGACATTTTTAACTAGTTTTTCAAATTGAATTATATATTTAAATTTTTAACCCTTAAAGGCATAATGTTACCCCAATGGGTCTCACTTAATTATTTCCATAACCGATTACATTCAAATATCATAATCAATGTTATATAGAGGAGGGTGTTTTGGTAAACTATATTAGAAATAATAACCTCAAAATAACCTCTTCAAATAAATTATTTTAAAACTAATGAAGGAAATCCGTTATTTCATAGATCATTGAGTAGTTTTAATGTTGTTTGTTAAAACCCCTTATATTTATATATTTTATATTGAAGAAAACTAATAAATACAGAAACTGAAGAGCTAGTTATTGTAAATATAATCAACGATCATTTATAATTGTTGGTACTCTTATGGTTTTGGGGGTTAAAAAGGAAAAGTTTATAATTAAAAAGTCTTGGTTACAAGATATCTATTGAATTTCATGTATTTAAAACTTTATTAAAAATAACTTAAAAAAAAATTTTAGTTTTACACAACAATTTAAAACTATTTATCAACAGACCTCTATTGAAAAATAAAGGTCTGTAAATAGTTTTAATAACATGGGATGGCATGTTATTGATAAGTTTTTTCTTTTTAATTTAAAGGTCAATGTCAATATACTTCTTCATATTTTAAGTTAATTATAGAAATGAACTTGAAACTTATAGAATTTTATTTAAAATTGTTGTATTTACGTGTATTGGTAATGCTTTGAGTATATTTTAATGATTATTTTATTAAATGTATTTATATTTTCTATTTAATAAATATTATATATTTTATTTATTGGTAATTTTTGGATCTATATGTGGTAAGTTTTAAGAAGCTTAAGTAAAAGTTATTTCGTCCTTTTTTTAGTTCTGCAGGACCAGGCTGAACATTTAACTCAGATAACTTCTCATCATTCTTTCAACTCATAAAAACCTTATAAATAACCTTACTTGTTTTTTTGCATCGAAAGCTCTTTACGTCTTTCACGGACTATAATTACGTCCCTACAAACCAAACTTTAGAATGGGGTCATTAATCAAAATGAACAAATTGGCTTTAATAAACATTCAAGCTTGTTACATGGCTATTTAAGTAAATCTAAAGTAAATTTTTAGTTTTTGGCTAGAAATTTTTGGCATCAAGGAATTACCGTTAATTTTTTGAATATGGTAGGAATGAATTTATAATCAAATTTTTAGTAAATTTCAGCTATTTAGTAATTAAAATATTAAAATTTAAGTCCGTGCCAAAATGCTATTTCAGTCAGTTTTAAGTACAACCTTTTTAGGGGGCTGGGATCAGCAATTTTCCAATATTTAAAATTTTTCAATAGAATTTTTATAAATCTTTTGATCAAAAACAATACCTTAAAAGAATTTGTTTAATTTTTTTTGTATTGCGCCATAAATCACTTTTGTTACCCCTTCTTATAAATATTCTTACACTCACAAAAAATCTTCAATCTATCATTTATCATAAAATTCATAAAAAACTCGTATATTAAAGAAATTAATGTTATAAATACATATTATGTATTATTTTTTTTTTACAGTCTAAGTCAAAAATATTCGTATACGATTTCTTTTGAAAGGTTTAAATTTATCACAATTATTGAACTTTTTGTTTGTTCTCAGACTATTTTCAAATAATGACAAAAAGTTTAAACCTAAGACCACATAACCCATATTTTAAAATTGAAATCTGATTGAACAATTTTATACAACAATTTTGAACCCCAAATAAAAGAATGTTTAAAACTTTTTAAACCCTGAACCTTTCATAAAAAAAAAACTTGAAATCTTTTATAACCTTGACTGAAAGGGTGAAATGTCATTTATCGTTTGACTTAACAAATGATAAGAACCTTGTAGTTCCAAATTTATAAATTAATGCCGAAAACACAATATTAATAATAAATTTTATAGTGGTTTTAATTTTTTTTTTCTGTTGTTCGTAATGAGTTTTAAATTTATTGGGAAGATTTTTGAAAGCCGTTTATATTTTTTTTTTTTTTTATAACACTGATTAATTTTAAAGTTTTTTAAAATTTTTTAATCCTAAAAGTAAATATTGGGTATTTTATATGTTATATACTGTAATATTATAATAAGGTGTTTAATTGATTAAAAAAATCATTAACTTTTTATAAATTTATTTAAGTAAGTTTATGTGTTCATAAGTACAGTGACGGTCATTAAAATAAATATAAAATTAAAATACTCTAATTTTTAATAAATGTTAAATAAAATAACTAGAACCATTTTACGAATACGAAAAATTATAATTTTAAAAATACAAAAACTGGGGAAATGCTTTGATTTTGCTCAAGGGTTTCCATAAAATAAAAAAATTGACATGACGTCACAATGTGTTAACAATATATTTTATTACAAAGGAAGCAAATAATTTCCTTAAATCATATAATTTTGTACTCTGAGGAGGTAAACACATTGTTAGCAAAGTTAACTAATGCCATAAAAAATCGAAAGAATTATTTTTTTTTTCTACGAAAGACAGTGGAAAGCTTGAAGCAACCCATTGCAATTGCGGGATGTTCCTTTTCGTAGTGTGTTAACATACTAAAACCGCCGCCCTTTTTTGATCAAACTTTAGAGTAGGACTTTGGATACTAATAAACAATTTGGTTAAAAGATGGGGATTTGGAAGGATTTCGGGATATTTGGGATTGTAGGATTATGTAGGGAATTGTGGATTATAGTAGTGTAATCATTAATATTCAACCGATGACTTAGGAAGAAAGTTAATAAAATAATGAAAAAAAAGTTCACAAAGTTAAATTGGGTGCTTTATGAATATACGCTGTACCAGGTTCCCTTGGGTGCTTTATGGGTGCTTAAACGCTGTACCAGGTGTTAAAGGTAAAAAATTATTAGGATTTTTAAATTGGTTTTATTTGACTTTAAATTACAAAAGTAATATCCCAAAATTAAAAGAGGTAATACTTGGATTAACTTATATTTGAAAATGATATATGAAAATGATGAAATTAATAATAAAATAACGGAATTAATTACACACAATTAATTACCGTTATTCTAAAATTATATGAACGCCACTGTAATTATTTTTAAGTTATAATGTTATTGATAAAAATATATAATTATATATTAGGAATTTATGTTATAATGTAGTTAAAGGTTATGAATCTAGTTGTATGTATTATGATATATATATATATATATATATACATATTTTTAATGTGATTAATATTTTAAGTGTGAGGTTGTTTATATAATAAACAACAAAATTGGTAAATGAAGATTAAATTTAGCGTGCTAGTGTATAAATTGAAATATTTTACATAATTAAATTGATATTTAGGTGATAGATAAGATTAAAATTTAACGGTTAAAATAGGTAAATATTTTAACGATTTAATTTGCTTTGAAAGTTCTTATAAATTTAAAGTATTCTTTTGTTTGAAATTTTTTGAGTTTTTTATAGTTGAGTTGTCTTAAAAGCATATAATTTTAAAAATTTTTTTGAATAGAATGCTGGTATGATTTCAAGTAAATAATCAAGTCTTTTGTCTTTGAAGCATGGATGAGACATTTGAAAATAATTTATAAAATTTGTAATACATAAAATGAGGGTGATATTTAAAAATTTTACTTTAAAGATTTTTATTATTTACTCGTTTTTGTGAAGAAAATTAAGACGTAATGTAAAAGTTGAATTAACTTTAAATATTTTAATGAGACTTTCAAATAAATTAAAATTTGAATATGTATTATAATTTAAATTGGCACAGTTCAATGGACTATTGAAAGTTACAGTTTTAGCAAATGTAACACAATTGTTACATTAAATAAGATTTGTGACACGTATTTTTAAATTTCTTTTACTTTTATAAATTTTCAAAATGTTAAGGCTTCATTTTCGGGGAGCAGCCATACAAAGATGTCAATTCGATGTCTCGATGTTAATCTGATTTAGCTACGAGGTTAAAATTAAAACTGGTCAAGTAAAGTAATAGGGCAAGTTACTTAGCAAAGTTAGACAATACTGACCAAATTTTAGGGTGGACCAATTTTTTTTCTCTTTTATTTTTAATTTTTTTTTTGTTTTTATTGTGTTTTTTTGACAAAAATTATGGTGTTATATGATTTTCAAATTTTCACTAACTTTTGAACTTAATATTGTTAAAATTTTGACTAACCAAAAATTGATGGTAGATCTTTTGCATTTAAAATTGTTTTAATATAAAAGTAAATTTGTGAAATGAAAGACAGTTCTTCTTTTTATTAACATTTATCCAGCAATTTACTTTTATATTAAAACACTTTTAAATGCAAAAGATCTACCATCAATTTTTGGTTAGTCAAAATTTTAACAATTTTAAGTTTAAAAGTTTTCAAACATTAAAAAAACCAATATCTACCATCATTTTATTATTTAACCCTAGCCCTAAAAGGGGGCTAGGTTTACTTAATTCTAGTTACATAATTTTTAACATTTTTAGATACTTGTAAAAATTTTAATTTAATACCGTATAAAAACAAGAAATTTAACTAATTAATCATTACAATGAATAACAAAGAAAATACACAAATTATTATATAGACTTTAGTTTACTTCAAGTCTCAACTCCATTAATACACAATGAGTAATTGAAATGAATAACAAAAGAAAACTTCAGTTCTTCATATAAGTTATTTACAATTTCAAAAAATACTGTATATAAAACTTCTTCTGAGCCCTATATTGCATATTTATAGGATGTATTCTTTTATTTTTCTTAAAATTGGGAAACATGTACAAATAAATTAGCACAGTATATATTACAATATTATAATAATATTTATAATAGTATAATAATTTTTATAATAGTATAATAATAAATAATAATACGTTTTGAAAAGATTATTTGAACTGGAAGAAGAAGAAACTATGTGTAACACATAAATAATTAAAATGAAACTACAAATTGTAACTTAATACTTATGGTTTAAATTTAAAATTATAATGTTTTTTATATTCTCGAATTTTTAAAATAAATATTCCAAAGAAATAATTTGAACTAAATTTTTTGATAGTGGAATATTTATTTAATAGGAGTAGGTACTGGAGTATTGTAATAGTTAGTACTATGAAGTTATAAACTTTCACATTTATTAAATTTTATTGATCGTTATTTCGCCTTTAATTTGCCTGTATTTTGCAAAAGCAAGTTGTATGCATTTTATAGAATTTTTCCATTGATGCATTATACGCTTATCCGAAATATTTATAAATATACCAAATACAGGCAAATGAAAACACAGGCAAATGAAAATACAGACGTTTTTATCCCTAGATATTCCAAGTTCTTTCTTAAAAACCGATTACATATTTTTAATTGTAATTATTATTTTGTACTAAAAATTTGAATCTGAAATTTTTTCCCATACTCTCCGTGCGAGGGAGTTTGATTTAAGTGTTCTTTGCGTGATATCTGTCTGTGATTTTTGGGACTGTGAACAGCTAAGATATCAGAAATTTTTTGGAATTCTGTAATAAAAGTTTTGAACTTCAGCAGGTATCTCGAATTGATAAGTTTAGTAGCAAATTGAAAAAACACAAGAGGCAGTTTAATTCTTAATAGTTTTACGAATATTTCGTTACGAAAGAAATAATATGAGAGAAATTATTAAGAAAAAGTTGTTTCACAAATAAAATGCATACATTCCCATTTCCAAACATTTTAATAAATAAGTATGTATCATATTTATCAAAACATAAGCTAACTTTGCTTCAACATATGCGTTCAACAATAAACCAAAAAAAAACTTAAATTAAAAAGTGATAAATTTTAATTTATATTTTGGTTTTTTCATTAAATTCTTATGAAATATGGTAGTATAACATAATTAATTAAAACATTAATAATTATCTAATTCATTTTTAATTGGTAATTTATATTTATAATTGCTTGTTATAATATTTTTAATTAGTACATTGTTAATATTTATAATTTAAGTTGAATCATAATTAGTTCATAACGTTTTTAATATAGGTAACATTAAAATTTCAAAGAATCGTGTAATTAAAGTATAGCATTATTTAATGTGTACCTATGCTAATTATTTTATTTATTCACATTTTGTGTATACTGGGCTTCTTACGTATAATAGTCCAAGTTTGTTCTAAAAATAATACAGATTAGAAATATTTTTATTTTAAATAATTGTCATTATTTTAGAACTTTATAATAATTTATAAAGCCATCCTATCTGCATTAAGCTCAGCTACTAATACAGATTAAAAAACAACTAAACTAGTTTCTCTAATAGCCTTTAAAAAGAAAATAGCCCTAGCCCGAATCTATATAATGTACTAATTATTTTTATTTAGCAATAGTTATCTTGAGTAAAACGGACTTTTGCACAGAAGTTTTAACCCTTGCCCTTACCACTGAACATTAAAAATTGTTTTGTATAATAAATATAATTGGAGTAAAAAGTACTTATTTTTGAAATAGACGACCATTACAAACCATAACAAATTTCGGGAGTTACTTTAAAATGAAATTCATAACGTTTTGTGGGGGTCGAAATTGACTCCAATTACATTAATGGGTTAAAATTGTCCTTTTAATAAATGAAATAAGGGATTTAAAATTCCTTGTTTATATATTTCAGATTATCTATATGTAATTGTTTTTAGTGTCAAAAGGTAGATGTGAGAAAGGCCTACTTTTACAGTTAATAAGAAAGGGCGAGCTCGCTATAATTACTTTGGTTATATGAGTCTATATTGAAACAACACACAACTTAATTTGTTTTAACTAATTCCTATTATATGATTTTCTAAGGTTTTTAACAAAAATTTGTGTATTATTTTTTGAAAATAATTAAACATATAAAAGCAAAAACAATTTATAAAACTTAATGACTTAGAGAACTTGTAATTTACAATTACTATTCAAAAAAAAAATTGCTAACTATACGTTTTTAATTAGATGAAAACAAATAGATTAATTATACAAGTATTTACTTAAATTTTTTCCCGTTTTAATAACTGTCATATTTATTCAGTTGGTAACAATTGTTGTTTTGTCCTTCAGTCTACATTTCACTAATTAGCATTTACAAGAAACTAAGTCATAACAAAAGCAAAATAAAAATGAAATCTAATTATGTGTTAAAGACATGAATTTTAATTGCAGGACAAAAATATAACAAAACATTTGTAAAATAAACAATAAGTTTATATTGCAGATAGGTGTAAACTAAGAATTGTTTACTGGGTAATTATGATTGTTACCCTTAAAACAAATTAATTGTAAATAATTTTGAATTTATTATAATTTTGTTTTCATAATTGTTATTTCCGCATAAAGGAAACAATCTAATTATTATTTTTTTTTTTTTACAAACGAATGTGTTATTAATATGCTAATATTAATTAGTAATCAAGATAAGGTTGTCTTTGGATATTTATTTATCAAATACATTATGTAATTATTGGATATTTGAATGTTAATGTTGTTCAGTTGTTTTGTTCTTAATTTTTCTTAAATAAGAAAAAGTAGGAGGATTTTTGTACTTACATAACTTGGTCTATCAAAATTTAGCTTTAAAAGACATTATTCCTTAACCTTTTCCCCAATTTAAATCCCTACACTTGAAATTATAATATCTAATTGTATTTAAACCCGTATGACTATAGGTCAAATGGGTATACTAAATATGCAATTAATTTTGTGATGATAGACTCAAAGGTATGGATCGAATCCGAAACGGAAAGAAAATCGATTTAGCTACGACTTCAGGCACCTCCCACACAACTTCTTTTTTTGTGGCCAATTCAAATAAAATAAAAAAAAGTTTGTGTAGTGGCAGAGGTTGGAAGAGCTTCCTTTCAACTTGTGTTTTGGAAGATATATCATTTTCTAACCGGATGATATAATGTTGATATTACGGTTGTACGGGTATTCCGGGGTTAGCACAATCTACTATACTCTTCCTAGTTTTCAATAATTTTTAATAAAATTATCAACAATTTTACATTATTGAAGAGTATGACTAGTGCTGAGTATCAACAAGTATCGGGTTGAAATGAAAGATTGGTTTTTAACGAACATTTTAAGAGTCAAATCCAAAAATAAATTCAGGGCTATCACTGAGTATTCGGCAGAATTGATTCTTTTTTAACTCTCATTGATTGTGGGTGTAATTCAGTACAGTACACACTATTTAATGGGTAGTAGACAGAGCTTCAGAAGGTTCTAAATAATTTCCATTAGATACTGCGACAGGTACCAAGATACTGTTTAAGATACCAAGATACTGTCAAGTTACAGTGGGATGTCTGTATGACTGAAAGTAAATATAATATTTTAAATTTACAGAAAATATGCGAAAACAAAACCAGTATTTAAATTGCAAAAAACAAAAAATTGAGGGTAGAAAATGATGAAGGATGTATAAAAAATCCTCCGAAAACTTTAGATTCGCTTGGTTTGAGAATTTTTTTATAAATTCTTTTTATAAAAGAATATATTCCTTAATATAAAATTAAATATTAACAATTTTTGCTTATATAACACAAAATGTTAAAATTAAATTAAAACTTGGATAATTCCAAACAATTTTTTTAGAAAAGAGACAGGAAAAGAATTTGAATAACAATACACAGAGAAAAAATTTATTTTTAAATTAGCATAAAAATGTGTAAATATGAAAACAAAAATTACATAATATTAATAAAAGAGATAATATAATATACATATAAATGAAAATGTACCTTTTGTTACATTTATTTTTGTCTATTTATGTTAAAATTTGAATTTTTGTATTTTAAATCGTTTTGATTCAATAATTTTCATCTCTGTGTGTTTTTGGTAAAAACTTCCCGACGAACTGGAGACTTGTTGGCAGAGCATGCATGTATATAAAAAAATTGTTTATTTATTTATTTAAATTACATAATATTAATGATTATGAGAAAATTTTTTAAAACTATCAGTTAGAGCATTATAAAATTTGATACTATAAATAATCTCAATACCATTTATAATTATTATTTAATTATAGGTACTATGTTTACTATTATTTTATTTAATTGTAAGGGGGAGTTTTACTGAAAATTATTTTTTTAGGTAATTTTTTTGAAAAAAAAATTCGGATATGTGCGGGGTTCAAACCCGTATTACTTTGGTTTATACGTCAGATACGTTATATCTGCTTAAAAGAGGTCTTCTACTCACGTTGTTATCATTATTTTGTTCATAACCTAATACAATTTAACAAAAACGGTTTTCTTATTATTATTTAAATTTTTATGTTAATTTGAATCGCTTTTTATTTTTATTTTTGGAATTAATTTGAATTATAAACTTAATATTATTCTTATAAATATTGGAAAAACTAGGGAAAATAGAAACCAATAGCTATTCATTATATGTTTTTTTAAAAAATTTAACCTAACTTTTTTTACTTAAATAATATAACCTTATTAAAAACGGTTTGAATGAAATATTGGAAATTTTGCAAGATCCTAACTGTGTTATACTCGTAAGTCCATTACGGACTTTTGACTCATTTAATGGGACGAAAGTTGCTAAGGGATCTTTGACTCACTTTAAAATATTTACGTGGTATACAACTTCCTTGACAAGTGGTTTATAAGTTCTCTTTGGTAATTATGACACATTTAGTAAGTTACAACATTATATAAATAAAACTGTGTAATTGGCGTTAACATATATTTGCCTATGCAGGATTCTATATCAGAAAGCATATTCAAGTTGGTTAAAAACAGATTATTTTAGAATCTATGCATGCGAAACTTGGGTTACAAAATCAGGATCGCACTTTTTTTTATAAAATTATGATTGTTCCCTAACTTTGGAAAAAGGGGATAACCTGATTTCGAACGCAACTCTAAAATGTCCACTAATTATTTTGTACCAGTCACTTATGTTACATAACTTGAATTAATATTTGTTTTTATATTACTAATAACCCTTCAGCTGAGAACTGTATAAGGCAGTTATAATCCACCTGATTAAGTCAAAACTCCAAGGGTCAGCAGTTCCTAATAAGTTATGGTTGATTGCTATGACTTGATCCCTTAGGGACTAATGCAGCAATAATGAGTCATAACTCTCTAAGAGAATTATAATCCTGCACCATTGGCAATACTTACCATTTAAAAGTGTTGTTTTGAATTTGCAATTTTTGCATAATTTTAGGATGAAATTTTCTTTACTATCTTAATATCGTATCAAAAAATCTCACAAAAATTTTACAAGATTATAAATTTTATTTCTAATAGTGTAAAATAATGATATGATATTTCAAGATAATGTTTTCAGTTTTGCAGTTTGTCCCCCTTGGATTCATTCGAATACTGCTAAAAGCCTAAATATTCTTTTAAAACAATATCACATGATTTGTTTGAAATCTTAATGCAAAATTCAGATTTTCAAAAGTGGTAGTTTTACAAACTAAGAACTTATGTGTTAAAAATGGAAAATCTTAAATGTTTTAAATTTAAATTTGGAAAAATTCTCCTCAATATTACTTCGTTCAAGTTAAATATATATTTATATCGATTCAATCGATAGAAAAAATAAAATACCAGAAAATAGAAAACTTAAAAAAAAATAACATCAAATGAAAACTCTTTGAAATATTGATATAGTTCCAGCTGAGCTCTATTAAAAAATGTTGTCCACATATTATTTACAATTATATTTAATTTTTCTAGAACCACCCATTCTTTTGTTATAATATATTTGATAATATCTGTACATATTTAAATCCTACACAAAAATTTTTACTAAAACAGCGACATTCTATATATGTAGTTTATGAAAACTCCAGGAGCTATTCATCATAACTCATAAATCACACAACATCAAAAATAATATATTTTTAAAAACTTGCAATAAACTAAACAAACAAAAAAATTGTCGGCACTCTCAAAATAATATTATAAAAGCACTAAGTCTTAAACAGTTTTAACATGATTGAAATAAACACTTTTCTATATATTTATTGTCAGGATTAAGCACATGTAATCCTACAATAAATACCTTCATACACTTTAAAAATAACACCACATATTATTATAAATTGATGTTTCATGTTATTTTCAATCAAAAAATCAATTTTTAGGGATTAATTTTTTTTGTTTTGTATTCATTGTTTTATTAAAATACAGCCTACAGTAAAATTTAAGATATTTAATATATTTCAAATTTAATAAATAACATTGATAGGGGGAAATAAAGCCTAGAGCAATAAAGCCTTGTAGGTATTATTACAAAATTAAGTTGAGATATAAGGCCTTAGGTTTTAAACATTTCTCATTCCTTAGAGAATTAAAGCCAGTAGAAATATTATATTATTATTATGAATATCTAACACCAAATTTGTTGTCGACTGTAAAATCCAAACACATATTCAACAGACTTCAAACAATTTCCTGCTTTCTAGTCAGTTTCGTTTCTTTCGTGGTCTCTCCTACGAGTTACTCTTCACTCCTCTTTTAGCTCATCCCTTTAATATCTCATTTGCGCTTTCTATAAAGAAATAGGAGCTGAATTAGGTCTTATTTCTATTTGGAATAAAAATTGAGGCATATTCTTATTTAGGTCATATTTCTATTCGAAATAAGAAACAAGGCATATTTTTAAAAATTTCACTATTTAGGCTGAATTTTTCATTTCAAAGAGAAATAACGCCTTTTAGGGCTTATGGCTTTAGGTTTTATTTCCTCCTGCCCTTTATGTAAGGATTTAAATATATTTTGTAATTTTTGAAAAAATTTATCGTAAAAGTTTTAGCATAGACAGCTCAATAAAAATTGCATGAAAAAAAAATGTACAGGATTTACCGTTATTCCTATTTTTATCTGTTATTTAATTTGCTGCTTGGTTCTTTATTTTGAAATAGGCTTTAGTTTCTGGGATCGTAGTGCTACATTTCAAACGCATCTTTAGTAATACAATCCCATAGGTACTGAATGAAATTCAGTTAATTGATCTATCAATTTTGCTCTACACTGTATATCGCAGAAAGTATTTACAGTATATACTCTTTTGTAAAAGCTTTTATCGATTTTCTTTTATCTATTTTACACCTATGTACACATATATTTTTATTTATAACCCTTTTTTTGCATTAGGATTTGAAACAAAAAAATTTCTAAACTTCCCCCCTTGTCGTCCCCACCACTATCGGAAAATGATTTCATGACATTTAAAGAATAAAAATAATAAAATGAAAGCCTTCATTAAAATAATAAAGATAGGTGGCAATAAAAAATTTAATACATTATAATAAATATTTTTTTGTCCTTGTCAGTACACATTTACAAACAAACAAACACACAAACAAACAAACAATAAATTAAAAATAATTATTATGACACTTTTTTTTTTTTCATTATTTTCGGTTTTTTTATTATTTAGATTTTTAGTGACATGACGTGTTGAAGGTTAAAACTTAACTAAACATTTTTATAAAATCATTAAATTAATCACAAAACATACATTTGGAAAGATGAGGCTTATATTTTTAATTAAGGTTTTTTTTTTGCGGTTTCCAAATAGATTTCGAATTTTAGATATAATTGGGATTCGGATTTGTATTTAGATGTGTTATAGACATGTTAATGTTATATCAAAATATTATTGAATGTCTTTGTTGGGGATAATACTAAGGTTTAAATTTAAGATTTTATTTGCTTAAAGAGAAAAATAGGACTATTAATAAATTGCTAATGGTATATTTTAAAGAGAATATTCAATAATTTTTGTCTTTCAAGGTTTTAATCAATATTGAATAATTTTATATAAATGTATTATTTCTGTGGTTTTACATTTTGAAAGAAGAGGTGGTAGGCTTCGAATTTGCGGACTAAATGACTAATTCTGTAAAAACTAATATGTTTGAAATTTTTCTGAAAAATCACTCTCGTTTGCCTCCTGCATTTGATGGGATTTTAACTTTAATTTTGTAGTTGCTAATGCTTTTAATTTTTTAAATTTAAAAATTATCTTAATCCTAACACTGCAGCAACAATTAAAATAAATAACCGCTCAATTGAAAAAGTCTCCACATACAAATATCTCGGATGCTGGTTACACGAGGATTGGAGCTGCGAAAAAGAAATTAGATGCCGAATCGAAATAGCAAGAAATGCATTTCTTAAACACAAAAAAGTTTTCTGTTGTCGCGAAATGAACTTGGGCCTTCGCTTACGATTCGTTAAATGCTATGTTTGGTCTATACTCCTATACGGTGTAGAAACGTGGACCTTGAAAGTGAGAGAAATCAACAAACTTGAAGCGTTCGAAATGTGGATCTACCGCAAAATGCTAAAAATATCGTGGATGGATCACATTACAAACGAAGAAGTTCTACGTAGAGCAAACGCGGAAAGAGAACTACTTATAAGGTTGAAGAAACAAAAAATCTCTTACTTTGGGCATATTATGCGTGGAAACAAATACGAGCTACTTCAGTTAATCGTTCAAGGGAAAATTGAAGGAAAAAGAGGTATAGGAAGGAAGCAATTATCATGGTTGCGTAACATTAGAAACTGGACAGGCATCAGAAACATTGGAGATTTAATCCATTCAGCAACAGATCGAAACATCTTTCAGGGCATCATAGCTAATATCATATGACCGCTGACATCCAATTATGGATAGGCAACAAAAGAAGAAGAATCCTAACACTTAAAAAATATAATATCTTGTTCTATTACTTAAATTTCAGGTCTGTTGTAAAATATTGAAAATTATTTTTAATAATTAAATATCTAAAAGAGCTTAGTTAACTTCCATTCAGGAACTATTATTTAGATTAGAGAAAAAAGCGTTACCGTTAGGAGTTATATAAAATATCGCTTAGACTTTTATTTCACATTTTGTTTTAAATTCCTAACATATTCAAATAGAAGGTTTTAAATACCATCATTCTTCTGTTAAATTTTATTTAAATGGAAGTATGTAACAAATAATCAAGAGTCTATCGGGAGATTAAGCATTTGATATTACGCATTTAAATTACAATTCTATTTTAATATTTTTTTTAAAATAAAATAAGTAATTAAGCTTTGTTAATATTAAAAATTTGTTTACATTTTATTTCTAGTATTCTTTAATTTTATTCCGCCCAAAATTATGCAATTTATATTTTGACGTAAGCATTCAAATAAAATTTTTCAGGAAATTAGTTTTGTTTTTGTTTAATTACTGTAAATTTTTTTTTTATTATTTTATTAACTTAACCCATTTTACAGCACATTTTCAAAAAATTTGAAAAAAAAGTGTCTATATTGTTTTACTTCGTCCGTCAATGTGTTAAAAAAATTTATACACCGTTTCAATTAAAGAAAACAAATTGTAACTACGAGATAGAGAAATTTTTGCTAATAAATTGCAAATATAATCAATTTCATTGAAGAACTTTTTTCTGTAGCCCTATCCGCTATGAAGCTACGGTCCCAAAATGTCTGAAAAATCTTATATTCAAATTGTTATAAGTAAAATTCTATAGGAAATATTCTTAATCCTTAAAGTAAACTTTATAAATATATGTAACAAAATTACATTGGGTTGCATTTCGCACTTTAAAGTTTATTTTTTACAAATTTGCTTATATAATAAATTTTTTAAAATACTTACTTACTTACTTGTTAGGCACTACAAATCATGAAGGTTCTGGGTCTGATGCAATATCCCCTTCCAGTTCTCTCGGTTTTGCGCAGATGTCCTTTAATTGGCAATGTGCTATTTTTTTAAGTCTGCCGATGTCTCATCTCCTCAAGAAGGTTAGCTCTCCCTCGTTGACATTCGTTTGACATGACCCAGCCAATGAAAGCGCCTGATTTTGACATTCGTGACTACATCAACGTGATTATACAGTTCATAGAGTTCGGCATTATATCTTCTCCGCCAAAACGCGTAATCGTTTACAAGAAAATGGTTCCAATCATATGAACACCACAACGACGTAATATGTACTCCAGCACAGGATGGAAAAAGTTACAGGACAGCCCATCACCTTGTCTGAGTATGTTTGAAATTCATCAGACATATTACTTCCAACCCCTACCATACATTTTGTATTTTTCAAAGTCTTCTTATACAATCGTATGATTTTGGCCGGTACACTGAATTCTGGCATGTTTTTCACATAATGTGTTTCGAAATATACTGTCATAAGATGCTTTAAAATCGATAAAGAGAGGGAGAGTATCGATTTGGTATTCGCGAGTCTTCTCCAGGATTTGGCGTAGTGCAAACATCTGGTCTGTGGTAGATTTATCAGGCCGGAAGCCGCAGTGATAGTTACCTATCCCAGCGTTGCAATGGGGTTCATTCTAGTGCACTGTAAGTTGGAAAATATTTTATATGCGCTATTTAATAACGAGATTCTTCTATAATTTTCACACAGTGTAGTGGATCTCCTTTTTTGAAAAATTTTCCATATACTCTTGGGTTAAAATTTATTAAACATTCTTGAATTTGAAAAATGCACGTTTTTAAAAACTCTTGTTTTTTTCCTAACTAATTGCTTGTATTCCTATGATTATTTAATAATATTTAAATTTAACCCTTAAACAATCATTGTATAATTAAATATCAATTAAAAACGTGTTTTCCATACTTAGATCAATATTTATAATACCTATACTATAATGATATTTTGTAATTCGTGTGAAAAATAACAGGTGTTCAATTTTTCATATATTTGGTTGGATCAAATAAAATACCGACACTATTAAACCTATTTAAGAGTATATTTATCTTGTCCATAATAATGTGCAGTGAGTGGACTTAATACAAATTAATAATTATGATTATGTGTTATAAGATTTGCGTTATCATAATTTTCATTTATTATAACGTTAAGTGAAATTCTAATTATATTTGTAGCTGTTGTTGTTTTTTACCTATTATAATTTTATTACTATAATTTTTTTAATAATTGGTTTTTTAGGTTTCTTAGAATCTTATAATTAATTGTGATCTAAATATATTTAATGAGTTTTCCATGGGAAGGTACTAATTTAGATATTTATTATGATATGGGTTTATGAACTTCAAATTATAAATTGTAATTAACATTTAATTTTAGGAATAGGCAATTAAAAGATTTGGAAATACCAGATATTTGAACCTCTTTATCGAAATTTTGTTTCATTATCTCTTTCTAAACAAAAAAAATAAAAATTCTATTAAATTGATTATTGCGTTATAACTTGTAAAATATATTTCAAAATTTTTTAGGATAATTTTAATTTAAAACGAGGAAGGGCGAAAATTATACTGTGTTAATTTTCAGATAAGCGGATAGCTAATTACTTTGCAAAATTTCAGTACACAACTTAAGAGACTCTTCATAAAAGCTGTATAGCTGAGTTATGAGCTAAAATAATTTAATTATCAGTATTTTTAATTTTTTAAAGTTTGAATGGGTCTATAATGGGCTCTTTCTGTGATAGTTAGAAGGGAAAGCAAAACAATTTAGAAAAACATTTAGAGCTGAATAATTTTCGAATTTACAAAAGCTCCTGATCTACTACCTAAGAGTTACATTTTCAATTTTGACTTTTATTTTCGAGCATAGGCCTGGAAATTTTAATACCCCGCTTGCAACCGATTTAATAATAACCTCAAATTAAATTAAATAAGTAAAGTAATTTGGCACGTTCGTTTGCCAATTTTCAGGTTACTTGGAGCCTAGTTTAGTGAAGTTCTCTTTTAGATTCTTTTTGTGAGAAGCTGCCATAAAAAATTCTGAAAGTGATTTTTAATTTTAATTTATTTAAGTAAAGTAATTGTAAAAATTTTCTAATCTAAAGGATTTTCCAGTCTCCAATCCTATTTAGTACCCTTGAAAAGCAGTAAAAGTAAATAAGAGATAAAAAATATTTAAGCATTATACTAAGCATAGTATCAACCTAATTTAATAAAAAAAAGTTCTGTATGCCGCACTGTATACCAGAAAGTAGCTGAATTTTTAGGACTTCATTGTTTTTGCATTGTAATTGAAAATTGAAATTCAATGAATTTTGTTTTTAATTAGCATTGAAAATGGAAAAACAATGTAATTGTTTCTTTCATTTGCACTGAATTTTTTACAAACCCAATGCATTAAAACAAGGGTTATAAAAAACCACACTTCCAGATAGTTAAAATATTTTTAATAATAAGCTTTGCGTAAAGTGTGTATATAGAATAAGTGTATATAAAGAAAAGTAGAATTCCTTAGAACTTTTCTTTAATTTTAAGGAAATCCTCCATTTCCATTCCATTTCAAAAATTTTGTACGTAAGGTATTACATAACAGAATATTAAAATATTATAGGGCAACACTAATATATTCATTTTATAAAAATTTTTGAAAATTTATGAAAGCAGTTCCTAAATTAAAGTACATCTTATTAAAAGTGTTTAAAAAATTTAAATATAGGGCTTTATCAAAATTTGTAGAGGTGTTGCTTGTCACAGACTGGGTTGCAGAAAAAAAAATTCCAGAAAGACTGCAATGTTTATCCATATAACTAAAGTTTGAAAGTTTTACTTCAAATGTTGTAGAATTTTTTGTTGACACCTGGACAGGTGGACAGAATTAAACTAAAAAGGCACATTAATTCAAAATTTTTTGAAAATGTTCTGAAAATGGTACAAATAAAAAATTAGTATTTTTACGGAATTATTGCATTAACCTTAACTTTTTTTGATTTTTATCATCCACTATAAATTGAAAATTCAGTTTTTGTTAAGTTTTACAATTTTTTTATCAAAAGGATTTTATACCGGATACATTTACTAAGCTGGGGAATTAAAAATTCCATTGTTCTGTTCTGTTTTCTTTTTTGGGACAATTTTTCATTTATTCCATTTTGATCAAAATAAAACTTTTTATGTATGTCTCATTCTCAGTTTTTTGAGTTTCATCTCCATTTAATTCCAATATCTCATTTCCCTTTGGGAAAAATTTTGAGAAAAACTTTTTATTTTGATTTATTTAATGACATTTTATAGTTATGGAGTCATGAGAGCTGATGGTGTTTTATTGTAATAACTTAACAATAACATTAAAACTGTGTAAATAAAAAAAAAACAAAAAAAATTAATTCAATCAGCGTAAAGTTTTTCAAAAATATGAAAATAACAAGGAAATAAGTGAAAAATATTTTGCCTTAAATTAATTTACTTGAGTGAAATTTATGATTCAATAAATTGTAATTTAATGAATTGTTGAATCAATCAAAAATAATAACAATATGAAGACATCTTGATTAATGACCTTGATGTCCTTAATTTTTTGTATTAATCTTGTTTTTTAAGAATAATTGAACAGGAGATGGCGATATTGTCTGGAGGAGCAATTGTTAATGTTGCACGTATTTTTTTTTAATACACATTAAATTTGGATTTTATTTTTTGGAATTTTCGTATTTTGTATATTAAAATTTTTTTAAAAATGTACATATTTATATTCTTTCATTAAAATCGATTTAATGGTTTTTTAATGTTAATACAAAGATAATTGACAAATATAAATATTTTTTTTATTATATTTTAACTAATAAGTAAGATGACAATCATATGAAGCCCATCTTCTTTCATTTAAAAGGCGAATAGAGACAAATGTGCAAATAGATTTTTGATTGATTCTTATAACTCACAGAAGCTTTTTGTAAAACACTACCAAGGCGATGATTTTCTAGGCGATGTGATACTTGAAGTCTTCTTCTTCCATCTTTATTCATTTAAATGACGGATAGTTTTAAATTTGCAAAAATTTTTGATTGATTCTTATATTTCACAGAAGATTTTTGTAACTACCAAGGCGATGATTTTCTAGGCGATGTGATACTTGAAGTCTTCTGAAAAGTATACAGTAGTATTACAGGTAAAAATACTTTTTAAAACTTTACTGAATATGGTTAAAACCAGACCAAAGATTGGGGTTAACCTCCCAAATTTATGTGGGAGATCAAGGGTTACGATTATCCTCCCAATACCTTGAATACTCATTTTGCAACACAATTTCATCTGTTGGCTCATTTGTACAATTTTTAAAACTAGAGCTCTGAGTAATAGGAACTCAGAAGAAATTTATAAATCGCACCTCAAAATTGAGGAACCCATTACCACCATATGTGTTTCCGAATACTTAATTGTGATTTAACTTATTTCTTCTGCATCATCGATACTGCATCAGCCTTTATTTTGTGCAAGCAGTTTCTGTTTCTGTCCCCTTATTTTAGCTTTGGGGGCTATTTTTGGCACGTAAGAATTTCATTGTTGTTTTTTTAAAATATGGGATCATTCAAAATTGAAGATGTGCCTATTTCTTCCACTTGTTGTGATATTAGTCCATACGCTTTAAAGGCATCACTACAGTGTGTTCGTGAAATTTTTTTAATATGGCCTAATGAAAGCAATATGGCATTTTTTAATTCCAAAGTTTTTGTGAAATAATAAACTAATTTCCATAGATACTTGTTATTTAAAAATATATTTATTTTCTAATTGATAAATTGATTACTACCCTTCCAGTTGAAAAATATTAAAATTTATATTTGAATATTTACCCTCAAGAACAAAACCAATTCCTATAAATCCAAATAATTTATTAAAATGTCCTTCTATGATAATATACTTGTTAAAAAACTATAATTTAAATGTCCTTAAAATTTCAAGAGGACAAACAAAAACAAATAAACACATTCTTACATGAATCCTTTTTTTTGCAATTTTTTAAAATACCTAGGAAATTTTTTTTGTTTTTTTTAAACGCTAACTGTTCAACTGCTAGGCTAATATCTAAGCCTGTCTATACGATAGGTACAAGGTGGAACAGGGGGTCATTTTATATTCGTGTTATTTGAATTGGTCTTATTGAATTCCACATACAATTTAAACATGAGATAGTACTAGGCCTTATAACATGTAGAAACGTCTTAGATTTTCAATAGATACAATTCTAATTTTGTTTATATTGCAATATTTTGTTTTTGAGCTATGTGGTATTCTATATCTGTGAGTTATATAATTCAATTAAATTATTTGTTTATATTTTTATATTAATGTATTTTTTATTTAATATATATAATTATAAATTATTGATTAAGCCATTAATTTGAACCCAATGGCAGAGTTGAGTTGAAAATTCGAAAAGTTCATTTATTTTCACTTCACTGGGATTCGAACACAGGGCCTTTCCAGTTAAAGGTCCGCACTTAACCACTGCGCCACCCAGCTGTTATGGAGTCTAAGTCTGTTAAATCTTTTATATATACACTATTTTATTGTTTTCTAGTAAGTTAAGCCAAATGCCGAATAATAATCTTAATCAGATTTAAAGTGAAAGGAAAAAGCACAGTCCCATAGTGTTGGGATTTTTTTTTAAGTGAGATGGGAATATACAAAAGTAACCCACAAGTGTGATAAAAACCCTTCTGACAAAAGTACCCTAATGACTTCTACAATATCAATTCTAGTCAAGTAAGCTTTTCTACTTAAGTCTTCAAAAATTCTTGGAAAAGTACTTGGCCTGAGTAAGCTCCTTCAACTAAACCCCTTGGTAGTGACCGATTTCTAACTAATTAACAAACTTCCGTGTTCTCGAATGAGAATTTGGTAAACTGTTCTCTTGAACTTTTAATTAAGCAAAAAATATTTTTGGGTAGAGAATTTTTGGCCACTTTCCGGTTCATTTTTTGAGAATCATTGTTTGTTTCATTCTATGATTGAAATTTTTGGCCTTCAAGCATGAAAATTGAAAAATAACCAACAAAATTAAATTTTTTAAAGTGAAATTTTTAAATTTAAAAAAAAAATGGAAATCCAGGAAATGTTCTTTATGTTATTGCATTGATAAATTCAAATATCGTTTAAATAAATTTCAAGTATCTTGTAGCTGGTACAGAATACAAAAAAATCAAATATTTTATAATAACTAAAGTATTGAAAATCCTTGATTGAATCTTTCTAAATATTAAAAAACAAAAATAAGACCTGGCAAAAAAGAGGATCTTTAAGATTTCATGTTCTCAGATACAAAAATTTTTTGTTTTTAAAATTTATAAAATAATGTTAGCATAGCATTTACATACAAATGATATAGTATGTACCGATTTACATATACATACATTATGCAGATATATATGTATATATTTTTACATGAATTTTTTATGAAGTTACTGATGCGAATAAACTTGAAATTATACATAATATGAATATACATTGACAAGATAATGTATCCACTGAGATCTAAAGTTACATGGTGCTTCAAAAGCTTTATGTAAATGCTGACTGATGTATTAAATTAATTTTTTGTTGCTTGATAAATAATATCATCGGCTTTTCTTAAAGGTCTCCTTATCCCTTATCTTACGTCTTATCCACACGTTTTTTCACTATGCGGATATAGTTAAATAGCCAGAAATGTTGCCATCCTTTCGGGATACTGGGGAACTTTCCCAAATACAAGTATTTCGTCTATTAAATGCTGACTTCTTCAGTGCTTGCACTAGATTCTGTGCTATACTATTCAATAGTTTTGAAAAAATAATGGTTTGCACCTATAAAGCTACGTACACCCAAAAGACCAAACCTGGTAGAGTTGAGATTTGTTTGAACACTCTTAGACCTCCACCGTAGAGCTCTACATCGAACTTATCAGAAATCTTTTGTTAGAGATTTTTCTATAATATTTTCAGTATATTTGAAGTAATTTTTCCAGTTATAAGTTTTTGGATTTGAAAGATTTGAAATCCAATGTAAATGGATTTAATTTACAAAATATAGTTGTCAAAGGTTTGTTGAAGTACTTCATCTTCTAGAAAATGAAAGAAACTGAGGACCGTTATCATTCTTACCGCAGAATGAGAGAGAAATCATTATACATTTTAATTCCAAACAAATTTTATTAAGCCAATTCAAAACCTTACATGACTTATGACTTATTTATTGGAGCATAAGTCATAAATCTCATAACTCTCAGCTTTAAAGTTATTAGTAATATTAAAACAAATATTAATTTTAATTATATAACATCAGTGACGGGTACGATTATATACAGACTTTCTTGAACTATAATATCAAAAATAATCAGCACACATTTTGCTATTTGATTCGAAATTAGGGGAATGCTCTTTTTAAAAAATTAAAAAAAAAATAATGTTGTATGCAAACTACTGCAGCGTTTGAGTGTAGAAATCAAGGAAAAACGTCGGCATTTGGTGAAGAAGAAAGTGTTGTTTCATCAAGACAATGCACCGGTTCACACATTTGTTATTGCCATGCCTAAAACAAATGAATTAAAGCTTGAATTGTCTTCTCATGATATGATGGTAAAAGATTTTCTACAAATGAAGAGGTAGAGTCTTCGGTTTATGGCTATTTTGTGGAGTTCGATGGTTCTTACTATAAACAAATTATTTTACATCTAGTATTTTACTTTTATATTATATTTTTATATTAACATATTTAAATCTTAAAAATTCGAAAAGACTTTCAGAAATTATTTTATTTATATGATGTAATAACTGCCATTAAAAATTAGTAAACATAGCTGAATCAATGGGTCATAATTTTCAAAAGCAACATATGACCCACTTGTCAAGGGACTTATGTCCCACGTAAATGTTTTCTACTGATTCAAAGCTTCCATAGGGACTTACTTTCTACTAAATCAGTCATATGACCCAGGGACTTAACACCCTGCACCATTCAAAATATTTACAACCATTTCAATGATATACCTACTGATAAAAATTCTAATAAAATTTACATTGCATATAAGTTCTTATTATTACAATTGTTTTGGGGTTTTGTTGCAAAATATAGAACTTTATCATCTTATCACCTTTTTAAGAAGATGAACATTTAAACAGATATTAAATTAACTCCCACAAAATGTAAAATATTCGAATAAAAGTTTTCATAAAAAATAAAAACAAATTATCTATCAATATATCAATATAATACATGCCAAAATTGTTATAGGAGAATAAAAATAAAATTTACATATTTGTATTTTTTTTGGAATTACCATGTTTATTACATAAATGCAAAAAAAAAACAAAAACAAAACATTTTAAATAAATAATTCAAAAAAAAAAAATTGGAAAAAAAACATTTTAAATTTCTAAACAAACATTTACACTATGATGAAAGTACCGGTATTATTACAATTTATATTTAAGTATGTAACAGTCCTCAAATGTCAATCCGAATAGTTGATAATGATGGGGCGTGTCATATGCCTATATTTCATCTGCCCGCAGTGTCATTTTAGGATAATTAATGTAAGATATCTGTATTATCGGATTGGAGTCACAATATCGGTTCAGTAAATCTCTTTTTCACAAAACCTTATTTAAAATTATTTTGTTTAAGAAAATGTCTTTCTTTTTTTTGTATTCTGGAAAAAGCTGATAATTCTGATTTTGTATCCAAATCTAAAATCTTTAAAAATTGGTAATAAAAAATGAGTTTTTCTAAATGACATTTTCTAATAAGAAATTTTGCGAGTTTTTTTAAACATAAGATTAAAAAATATGATATAAAAAAAAGGTTTTACGAAACCGATATTATGTGACGTTCCCGTATTATCATGTGACATTTAACATATTTGGCAGTAAAATTTTTATATAGGTTAACGCAAATTTGATATTACTTTTTTTTTTGCAAAATATTTATTTATAGATATTTGCTTTGATATGAAATACAATAAAATTAAATATACGGTCTGATGATAGTAACTTAAACCAGTGATGAAAAAAACCAAGGGTTTTTAAAAAAGCTCATTTTCAAAATTATATTGTATTACATACTGAGTTTAACTTTGGAAATATTTACTTGGAAATAGTTACTGTTTACTTATAAAATTTACTGCTAACAGTAAAGTTTCTAACAGTAAAGTTTTTATTTTAAAGTTGTTATAGCCCTTCAATGGGGTCTGTTGCCAAGTTTCTCAAGGATCTAACTTCATCTCAATCCCCTGTATCTAACTTCATCTCAATCCTGTAGCTTCGTCACCCTTCAAAATTAAGAAAAACCTTTGAAACATGTTGAAATATAAGTAAAGAGCTTTGAATTTTGTATATCACTAAAAAAAAATTTGAACAGGTATTCAAGTTATAGGTGTTTAAAAATAGCAAAATTTCAATTTTCGAGGCCTTAGAGCCTTAAAAAATTTTCCGACTATTTCTGAGTATCTATCTTCTCCCAAAATTTCAATACCCTATCTTGAACCGTTCAGAAGATATGTGGGGTCAAAAATTTTGCAAAAATTGAGTTTTGTGTAATGTTAAATTTTAGTACTGTATGGCAACCCTAAACATTTTTTAAAAATTTATAAAGCTTATGAAACCAGCTATAGTTTGCCGTTTTCAGATTGAAAATATATCTAACAGAACTCTTGTTATAACAATTTAAATATAGGGCTTTTTCCAACTTTGGGGGGCTGTAGCCCCGTAACAGGTGGGGCTACAGAAAAAAATTCTTCTACGAAATTATTTTTTTTCCAAAAACTACCCATGGTAAAAATTTCTTTACTCTATTTAAACGGTGTAAAATTTTTTGTAAACATACGGACGGACGGACGGACAGACGGAAAAAGGAAAGCTATATAGGCACATTTTTACAAAATTTTTTAAAAATGTGCTAAAAACGGAGCACTTGGTGTCAATGTACCCTTGATAAATTTTGGTCCCAATATTTTTAAAAGTAGCGCTTGCAATATAATTAAAAATATTTACGAAATTGTATTGAAATATTGCTTAGCGAACTGAAGGAAAATAACATTAAGTAACTTCTTATATCCGTAATAAGGTTAAGCATGTTTTTTTACAAACACTGTAATATTACAAATTTAATAATATTAATTAACATGTCAAATTTGAAATATTTTAATGAATTATTATTCATAAAATAGATACTAAATTAAATACAATTTGTGGCGTAGTGGTTAGGACGTCAGCCTTTCAATGTAAGAGTCTCGAGTTCCAACTCTGAACCAATAATATCTATTTTCTTATGATTTTGTAATATAGAATATTTTTACTTTAGTTATCCGTATATAAATGTCATATTTATTTTGATAATGTGAAATGTCATTTCTTCCTGATTTTCCATGTATATTTGACAATTCAGAAAATAATATGTAAGTCTAAACGTTAAAAAAAGGATATTTAAAGATATTTAAAAAAACAAGGATATTTTAAAGATGTTTGATGTCAAAATAAGATGGTAAATTTTTATGGATAGGAATGATTATTATCGGAAAATGTATTTAAATTTTGTTATTTTTCGATATTTATTTTTTAATCTGTGACGTCTTTATTTCTTAGAGTTAGATTCCGTATTATTTCAACATACAAAACAATTCAATTTTTATACCCTACACCTATAGAATAGGTAAAGGGGTATATTAACTTTGGTATGGTGTTTGTAACCACCTAAAGGAAGCGAGCTAGATATGGAAAAGTATATATATTTGTGATCAGCGTGACCGCCTTAGTCGATATAGCCATGTCCGTCCGTCCGTCCGTCCGTCCGTCCGTCCGTAGGCACGATAACTCAAAAAATAATGGAGCTATCTTGATGAAATTTTAACTGTAGGTTACTAGGACTGAAAGTACGGCGGGGATTGCATATGGGCGAAATCGGCCCATGGGTTCGGATTCTGGACCTTTTAATCGGTTTCAGGGCTAACGAACAAATATAAAAAATCACGATAACTCAACAACTAATGACGCTATCTTCATCAAATTTGTGCTGTAGGTTACTAGTAATGAAACTACTTCGGGAATTGCGTAAGGTCGGGATTGGACCATGGGTTCGGAACCTAGAACTTTTTGATCGAAATTAGGCCAAACGAGCATAATTCCGAAACCAATGAAGATAGAACCTCCAAATTTAGTATCAGGGGGTCCCTTCCTATTTCCTAAGTGTCTTGTGAATTTGGGTCCCATTGGAGTAGTGGGTCGGGGACCAGCCACACATTTCCGAAGACCTTAAAGCATATCTTTAAAATTAATAAAGATAACAACTTGAAAAAATGTAGAAGCTTCCAATTTGCCACAAGGGTGTTCTTTACTATCTCTTGCGTGTTCCCCTAATTTGGGATCAATTGGAGTGGTGGTTCTGTACCCCTCTCAGACTTCCCAAGTTTTAAAGGCTTATAATCGAAATTACTAAAAATAGTTACTTAAAATTAGGATAGACCGTTCAAATTGTGTACAAGGGTTAACTAGTACTATAAGTACAGCGCGGACTATATAAGGGCGAAATCAGCCCAACGGTTCGGATTCCGGACCTTTTAATCGATGTCAGGGCTAAGGAACATATATAAAAAATCACGATAACTAAACAACTAATGAGGCTATCTTCATGAAATTTGTGCTGTAGGTTATTGGCAGCGAAACTACGGCGGTGATTACGTACGGTGAGGATTGGACAATGGGTTCGGAACTTAGAACTTTTTGATCGAATTTAGGCCGAACGAGCATAATTCCGAAACCAATGAAGATAGAACCTCCAAATTTGGTATCAGGGTGTCCCTTCCTATTTCGTAAGTGTCTTTGAAATTTGGGCCCCATTGGAGTAGTGGATCGGGGACCAGCCACTCAGTTCTTAGGCCCTTAAAGCATATTTTCGAAATTAATAAAGATAGTAACTTGAAACAAATGTAGAAGCTTCCAATTTGCCACAAGGGTGTTCTTTACAATTTCTTGCGTGCCCCCCTAATTTGGGATCAATTGGAGTGGTGGTTCAGAACCTCTCTTAGATCCCCCAATGTGTAAAAGCTTATCATCGAAATTAATAAAACTAGTAACTTAAAATTAAGATAGAGCGTTCCAATTGTGTACAAGGGTTAACTAGTATTGAAAGTATGACGGGACTGCATATGGGCGAAATCGTACCATAATTTCGGGTCCTGGAACCCTTGAAAAGTTCAAGGACTAACAAACATATATCTTACAAACACCATAACTCAAAAAATAATGCCGGTATTTTGATGAAATTTAACAGTAGGTTACTAATAATGAAAGTACCATGGGAATTGGTTGTGGTCGAGTTTAATTTCGAAGCCAAAGAATATATTTCCTATGTCCTATGTGTCTCCGAAATCTAGACTTAATTGTAGTGGTTCAGCTATGTTCAAAGGTACTTTCTGCATTTATGTAAAATTTATTTTTATATTTAAATGAATTATATGAAAAGGTGTAAATTTTTAATTGTATTTTAGAAATATATTTATTGCATATTTTGCGTTTATAAGCTATTAGGTATATAAACTAACCATTTAAAATAATTGCAATTTTTAAAAATTTGGATTATTAAATATATTATGCTTTGATTATCTTTTTATCACAAAATTTAATAATTAGAATTTTTTCATTTTGTAATTGAATTGGAATAAATATATTTTCATTTATTTCAAGTTTGTTTGTTTTTTAATATTTTTAAATAGATAAATTAGTAAGAATTTGTAGTATTTTTTAATAGATAGGGTAATCAGAAAATGTTTTTAGTATTATACAGTTAATTTGGTTAGCTATGTCTTACGATCAAATTAATAACAGCTTCTATGGTGTTAAAATGACTTATGGATATGTCCTTAAATTTGAACCAAATAGGTGTAGGGTATTTCTAAGTCGGTTGCACCGACTGACTGTTTCTTTACTTGTTTTATTTTCTTTTTTTTAAAATTCAGTTTTTAAATATTCTTTTTGTAGCATGTGTACATTTTCAGGGTAAACATAAAATGAAATTTAAATTTAATTCAAAAAAAAAAAAAAAATTGTCGAATTTTAATTTCTAAATTTTGAAAAAATTACTGGTATCTATAAAACAAACAATTTCATTGTTTATATATAAAAATTAAATTGTATCTTAAATAACAATTAAATTGTATCATATATATTTATTTTTTAAAAACATTTATTCTAAAAATAATGTTTACTTTAAAAAATATAACGCTTAATTAATTATGCCATAAATTATACAATATTTGTCTTGTAAAATTAATATTTATGAACATCTGTAATCATTACTTAAAAAAATACAAATTACAGTCGGACTCTGTATTTGGATTTCGATTTTTAATTTAATTAAATTTTTGAATACATTTATTATGTAGTCATTTCAAGAAGGATTAAAGTTGTATTAGTTAAACTTTATTATATTTTAAATTGTTAAATAAAAACAAAGACTAAAAGCGGTTCCCATTCAAAAGGTTTGGAATATTATTTTTTACACCAAAGTCTTGTCTTATACAAAAAAATCTTGTACACAAAATCTAGCTTTTAAAAATTTTTGAAAACCAAATCTTTTACAGTGCAATAAGATCCCTCGGGTGTTAATGCACTATTATTATGCACTTTTAAAATAAACTTAAACCCTTAGGCTTTTTTGCACTTTTAAAAGTTCGCATTGCCGTCAAAGTCTCCGACTGGAGAGATTTTAGACATGGATTCAAAAGTGGGGTATTTCCCTTTTACAGAATATTAATATGTACGCATATACGAAATAAAGTCAAATACAAAAAAAGATTAAAATCAATTGGTTTTATTGTCATTTTAAAATGATATTAAGATCAATTGACTAAATTTATACCTACATATTCTGTAAATGACGAATGAGCATGCTTTTAAATCCCCTTGATTCTTTTTTTAACGTCTATTCGAAAATTTTTTTAACATGTTGAAAACTTCATATTCTTATTTTGAGACTTCTTCAATAGAGGATTCTGTGCTCGCCCCTGTTTAGTCATAATTAAATCAATATTTTTTTAATAATGGAAACGATAGTAACTGTATTATTAATAGTTATTTTATTACTATAAATATCATATAATAAAATTCCGTATAAATTAATTTATTTTATTTTTTTTACTTTTTTTCCAGGTAATCATAATGAATTCAAGTTCGGGAATTCATTTAGATTCAACAATCAATATAATTAATAATAATCAAATAAATGTTATTAACGGTACTGAATTAGACCGTTATATAGTTAATAATAATATTAATAATAATTACAGTTATAATAATAGCTATTATAATAATAATCATTATATGAGTAATATAAATAATTATAATAATAATAGTATTGGTGAATCAATTGGATCACCGGATGGTGATCGTAATAGTATTGGTATTATTGGTGGTGCTGCAGTTGGTATTAGTACAGATAATAGCAATAGTCGAAATTTGACATATAGTTACATAATGTCAATTATTGATCAATATTCGACAAATCGTAGTATAACAGGCCCTTGGTATAATATTTTAATTATGATGTATTGTATATTAATTGTATTTGGAGCTGTGGGTAATATATTAGTTGTGATAGCTGTCGTTAGAAAACCAGTTATGCGTACAGCCAGAAATTTATTTATATTAAATTTAGCGATATCTGGTAAGTAAAACAAATTTTCTAAAAAAATTTTATTAAATTGTAAATTTTTGTTTTTAAATCATTTCAATTATAATTTTCAATTTCTTTTATCGGTTTACAAAATAAATATTACGTAAATCTAATATATATATTAAAATAATACTAATCTTGTTTTATTATTTTATAATTGAATTTTTAATTTGTATTCAAATTTTGATTTGTTTTTAATTAATTTTTGTGTTTAATAATATTTTTAATATATTTTTGTTTATAATTTCAGATTTATTGTTATGTTTAGTGACAATGCCTCTAACATTAGTTGAAATTTTAACAAAGTACTGGCCTTTAGGTAATTTTACATTTGTATGTAAAATAATGGGAACATTACAAGCTGTTAGCATATTTGTATCAACAATATCAATAACAGCAATTGCCCTAGATAGATATCAAGTAAGTTGTATTATTATTTTTTGTTAAAAATCTATACATAATGATATGTTATTGCAAAATATAATTAATATATTATTATTAAATTATAATTAAATTTTTATCAAACGTATATACATATATATGTGTAGTGAAGTGATTTAAAATAAAAATAACAAAATAATGTAAATAATATTAAGTAGAAAGGTTATCTATTAAATTAATAGGCATTTTTATTCGATTGTTTTTGGATTAGTTATAGAAAATCTAAATTTTATAAAATGTATTAGTATAGGGTGTCTTATATAAATTAAAACAAGTAAAAAATCCCATTTGAATTCCTTTTTCTTGCTAATCTTTCTACTTCCAAATTTTCTTTTACTTGATGTTGTATGGTGGCTGTAATTCCTTCATTTCCTTATTTAATGGTACGTCATGGTTTTGTATATTTTTGGGGGATTCTGAAGATAACGGAACTCCACGTAGATCAAAAATATTGTATGCTAACAGTATTTTATGACGTCACCTTTTCAAAAATATTCATATATCACTATTGCCGGAAATCGTCCTTTAAGGACGAAAAGGACATTTGAACTTATTTTAGCTGTTTTTGTGTTTTTGCTTACAAACCGTTATATCTCTAATTCTGCTGCACTAAATATATTTATCGGTGGCTAGTGGAGCCAAAATATAGAATGTTGATTATAACATATTTTTTTTTTTTTTTTTTTTTTTTTTTTATTCCTTTTCCACTCCTTTAAGGAGTATAGGGCATTTACCAAGTTTAAATTTTAAACTGGGCTTCAGTTTCTTTAATCATAATATTCACTAAGCCGTTGATTAGTCGGCTGTAGCTATTGTATAAGGTTATGAAAATATGAATGCACAAATGTCAACTTTAATCATCCATCTATAATCTTACACAAGAATTATTTATATATTTTTATTAAATGTTATTTTATATTACGATATAAACTTTTACGATATAATTAAACAATTTTACGATATTTTTTAATTGGATATGATCTGACCGGGGTTTGAACCCGAGACCTTCCACATGAAAGACGGCGTCTTTACCACTACGCCATTGGTCAGAGTTACAGGTACTTGATTATAACATATAACAGAGCAGAAATGAATGAAAGATTTTTATTTTCTCCAGAAATTTTAATTTGTTGGGCAGATTTTGATAAAGATAAAGAGCGAGATTTGGGAACAGTGAAAATTCTAATTCCATAGCCAACTCTTAAGTGCCTCGTAGTTCAATAAACTTAAATAAATTTTACTTTAATTACTATTTACACTAATTTTTTAGGTTCTAATTCTAAAACGTTCGGGTCTCAAGATTGTTTGGATTCTCAAATTAGATACTCCCAATTATATTACAGGTTATTTTATTTTTATGCATTATTCCATCAAACATTATTCCATTAGTAGTTATTTCCTAGGGCCATGTTCCAGCTTTTAAAATTTTCAATATGAAAATATCTAAATTTATTCCTGTAACTTACACTATATTTATTTTAATTTTATTTAAATAAAAATTTAAATTTTATTTTTAAATACCATAACAAAATATCACAAAGAAATTTTTAAATTAAATATTTCTTGAAGGCAAAAATAAAAAAATTAAATAGAATAAAATAAAAATTTACTTTCAGTTAAAATGGTCTTTTGTTACAAGAAAAACTTGTTAAAAATAATTAAACAAACCAAGTGATGAAAAGAGCCAAGGGTTTTTATATTTTAATACTTAAGGTGATGAAAAAAACCAGGAATTTTTAAAAAAGCACATTTTCAAAATTATATTGTGTTTCAGACTGAGTATTTTATCGATATATAATGTTGGAGCTTCGATGTTAACGTTTAATTTAGTAAATATATACACTGGTGACTAAGTTGCTGCTTACTTATAAAAATAGTAAATCTTTAGTGTTTAAATCCTAATAGCTCTCAGTGGGGAAGGTTGCAAAATTTCTTAAGGTTCGAACGATAAAAAAACATTGGACAGGTATTCAAGTTACAGGTACTTGAAAATAGCAAAATTTCAATTTCCGACCCTTTACAGCTCTCAAACAGAAAATTAGAAGGCGAAGATTTTCTTAACTGACACGTACTAATGTCTAAAGATCCTACTTCTTTTAAAATTACAAATTTCTAGCTTAAGCCGTTCAGAGTTCATGTGGGCCAAAAATTTTGCAAAAATTGTAGTTTGCATAACGATAAATTTTACGGTTGCCATACGGTACAACCCTATACTATACATATATTGAAATTGAATGTTTATATTGAAAATGGGCATAACAGAACTTCTGTTATAAAAAATTAAACAAAGGGCTTTTTCGATTTTGGGGGACTATAGCTGGAAAACGACGTTGGGCTACAGAAAAAAGTTCTTCCATAAAATTATTGTTTTTGCTGTACCTGCACACAAATTTCTTGTCTCTATTTCAAACAGTCTAAAAGTTTTTGTAAGCATACCGACGGACGGACTGACGGAAAGGGTGAAACTATATAGACATTTTTACAAAATCTTTTGAAAATGTGCCAAAAACAATTTATTATAGTTTTGTGTTTTATAGTTTAAACTTTGTTTATTCTTTAGAAATAATTTTGTAAATGGATGTATAGTTGGATAAATGTCACAAAGACTTTTTATTATCTTTTAGATAAATGTAATATATTATTAATAGTAAATTTACTTGTACATTATTTTTTTGAAATCTTTTTACATTGGCAATTATCTTAATAAATTATGTCACTTTAAAAATAATATTTTATAATCAAACAAAAATTCATTATTTTTGAAAGAATATGTGTACGTGTACAAAAATACTTATTGTTTTTGTTGTCCCGTCAGTTACGGAATTGCAGCACTCAAAAGTCTGAAAATGTCCTATATTTGAATTGTTATAGCAAGTTTTATAAGATTTATCTTCAATCTGCAAATAAATATGTGCAAAATAAATTTATAGTGTTAATTTTTTTATTTTCTTTTTTAATTACTTTTTTTATTTTCTATACGGTCATTCGTTCTGTTTTTGACGTTATTTCCTTTAAACCATTGATTACTTCACTGGTGCTATTGTACAAAAGATTATATAAGATTAATTCATTTTATCAATTTCACGATATATACTGTTAGCTGTACTGTACCACTTGTAAATATCGTAAAATATGAAATAATTTACTATTACTCGGTGCAACTTAACCGATGTTTGAATTAAAAACATATGATCTGAAGTGTTGGCTTCCTTATCATTATCTGAACGGTTCAAAAAATACTTTATCAGTTCTAATGCAAATTTGGTTTTCCAGTACTGAATTTGTTTAACTTAAAACACTTTTAAGGGTTGAACAAAATAATATATAAATTGAAAGGCAGCTTTTCGAAACTTTTACACTACACCGACTATATTTTGTTCAGACGGTGGGCATTAAACTTTAAAAAAAGAAGTTGTATGGCAGCTACACGAACACGTGGGCCAAAAAGACTGGATTACAATAGCGATGAAGGCTATTGCATAAATCGAATTTGTGAAAATTTTAGAATCCTAGTTTCTTTATTTATTATAGTGCGGATGAGCGGGCAAACATAGCTTGATCGATTTACCTTTTGATACTAATTCGATCCATAACTTTGAGTCTATAATATGGACTTCCCTCCCTTCTTCTCAGCTTCACAAACGTAATTACAAATTATACCCTTTGATCATAATAATCATACGGGTATAATAAAATTCTTTTCGGAACTATTCTCCGAACCAAAATTGATATAAAATTCCAGCTCTTGTATTTTGGGACCCAGAAGCAGGACCGAAGTGATTAAAAAACCCAATTTTTTAAATTATGTTGGTCAGGCTACTGGGTTTCAAGAAACCGAAACTTTTCATTTTTATAATAATAAATTTTTTGGTTTTTCAAGAAATTGTAAAAGAGTAACAGACGCTATTGTTAGTTCTTCTGATTAAAGTTCCAAAAAAAAAAAACGTTCCCCATAGAGGGGAATAATATTAAAGTTCTGGAATAATATTTTGAATTGGAAATAAATATCGTACTGAATTTTTCATTTAATTTCGTTTCTTTTCGGACTCCTGCTACAAACATATAATAATAGTGATTTTAAATAAAAAAGTAAACCATACTCTTATGATATTGTGACTGATTTGAAAAAATATCTAGTTGGAAATAGATTAACTGGAAAATCCAAATACTCTAGCTGAAAGTTACATTACACAGTAAAATTAATAGATTTTTCTACGTGTGTAATAATTTTCTTGGTAAATTCCTATTTAACGTTTTACCTAGTTAATTCAAATTATCAAAATTATATTGAAAAGCAACTAAATTACAAAATGTATTATACATTAACTAAAATGCGTATTGGATTAGTGCATTGAACTGATAATTAATAATAAAAAAGCTGAAGGCAAAAATTAATATAAATAATTATTGTGAATTTAATAATGCAATCGATTTTCAATTCAATTCTAGAAAAAAATATAATTTTAAAATACTAATAAATAATACATTCGGCTAAAGTTTAGTTAATCAGAATTTTATTGCCAAAATATGAGTTTAAAATTTTAATTTATATTTCCAAAAAACTTTTTAATAATAATAAAATATTTTATATTAAAATTTACTTAATTAATTTTTTTATTTTATTTACTTAACTATATGGATTTCCTATTAATAACTATTTAATTATATTTTAATAAATAAATATTTATTTTATTTCTAATTCGGACATTTAATTTAATACTTTATATTTTATTCTCTAAAGATTGAATTCTATTAATCAAAAGATCTTAATTAAATGTATAATCATTATATTAATTATATTTAAATAATTCAATTATACTTCATTATTATAATTTATTTAATTATGTAGATATATTCTTCATATAAATGAATAAGTTTAATTAATCAAAATTTATGTTTTAATTATCAGTAGGTTTACATTAAATGAGCTAAATTTATTTCGTATATAATTTTAGTTTTATTATAATATAATAAGTTTTTTGGCAACAAGTTTATAATAAATTTTTGGTGGAAATTCATCACATTTCTGTGATTAACCAGCTCCTATTCTCGAAAGGGAAGCGCGAAGTAAATTATGAAATTCTAAGTTACGAAGTCGCTAAGGAAAGGTCGAAGAGTTGCTCGAATACAAGAGCGCGTAAAGGCTTTAATTCTATTATCTTTTTTCAACTCAATTGTGAAATAACACTTAGGTCTAATTTCTCTGGGCCATATTTCCACCCCCCCAATATTTCATTTACAAATATCCACCATGATTTCTGATTTCTGTTTTAAAAATCGTATGACTATAGGTCAAAAGGATATACTACACCGGACATTACGTTTGTGACGCAGCGAAGGAAGGGGAGGGAGGTAGATATAGATTCAAAGGCATAGATCGGGTCAGAATCGGGAAGTAAGTCGATATAGCTATACATGTCCGTCCGTAACTTAAAATATAAAGGAGCTAGGATTTTCAAGTTCTAACAAATTCGTTTTTATTCAATAGTCATCACCGCTATAAAAAAAATTTTGGTGTAGTGGAAGAGGTCTTTTTAACTTATATTTTCTTTTGTACGTAACTGGAAACCTAAAAGGTTGTATGATATAATTTCGATATTATGGTCAAATGGGTATCCTAGAGTTGACACAGTCTACAACATCTTCCTCGTTTTATATAAAATTTATATTTTTCCGAATATTATTCATCTGAACTAGTCTAGTCACGCCATTTTAATATCGTCATTCAATATTTCGTCAATACTTAATACTCCTGAAATTGGAAAAACTTTAAAGTGATTTTGTATTTTTTCAGTAACTAAAATTTTAGTTATAATCGAAAAACCAAAATTAAATATTATTGCAAAAATAATAAATATCTTATGATATAAAGGGTGGCTGATGAATATTGTAACAATAAGAAACTCAAATAACTTTTTATTAAATTCATGGAATTGATTTTTTCTTTATTCATTTTAAAAATTAAATATTTTTATTAAGTTATTTTAATTTATTTTAATAAGGTTTTGAATTTAAATAACTTTCACGTTCATTTCCTGGCAAAATTGCAAGCGAATCGGTCTGCTGGATTTAGTTTACTTGTTAGTTGCAATTAAAAGGAAATAAGTTCAAATCTTTATGCAAAATTGTCTGCAGCCACTGTCTGCTGATATTCATTTGAGTAGACAAATTCGTTGTCGAAACTTGTGGATTGACTTGTATGGCAACTACAGCAGCGATAGTTCCCTGCGTTTTAACTGAGAAATCCCGATGATAAGGTCTTATTTTGATTGTCCCACGTTCGGCAAAGCTATTCATAAGCCTAATTATTGTCCATCTGTTAGGCGATATGCCGCCGAATGTGCGCCTATATTCCCTTTTAATGCGTATTAGGGACTCCAGCGCGTAAAAACGGTGCACTATCCAAATTCTCTTTTCTGTATCCCAATCCTACATAATCTGTAATTTTAAATATCAATCTGTAAGAAAAAAAAAGAAATGAGAAGATTACTCAAACATAAAAAATTTTATTTTGCGATTTATTTTGGTAGCAGCTTTCATCAGCCACCCTTAGATAATGTATAGCTTTAGAATTTAGATATTTATTTCTCTGTTTGATTTCAACAATCTTTACAAAAAAAATATTGGTATTTCTTAATGAATTCCAAAAGTCTTTTATTGTTGTATTTGTACAGGATTTTGACATTAATAAAAAAGAAAATCAATACTTTTTACTACTTATTTTGATTTTGTTTTTGTTATTATTGTATTTTTATTATGTTATTGCCTCTTATATCCTTTCTTGTATGGAATGTAAAAGGACATGCATTAATTTAAATCTGAATAAATTATGTTGAAAAACGTTACATATACGAGTAGGAATTCAATGAAATTAATTTGTGTCGGTCATCAATACGTAGAGTTGATATCATTGATTTTAAGAACTTCAAATAAATCAACGCAAATGGAATATGTGTTGGTAATAAAAATATTTTAATTTCTTCTCAATGATGAGAAATAAACAATTTAATTACAGTATTGGGGAAAAATTTTATAATTTTTTAGAGGTAAGAAATTCTGATTATTTTTAATAATACTAAATATAAAACAAGAATTTGGAGTAATTTTATGAACATAAGAAGAAATGGAAACAATACTGGTCCATAAGCTTATTAATTGAGGTTCAGAAGAAGTAAGGTTTTGCTGTTATAATAACATGCAATTTTAATGATCCTTCTTGTTTTGACAGCCCCATCTCAAATTTTTAATTTAGACCGGAGAACGTTTATATTGGACCAAAGAATTTTAATAGAAATTGAGCAAGAATATACAACAAAAATAAGTACCTAAAGTCCTAAAGTAATCATTACTAAGAGTCAAGAGTTTTAGGCCTAAAGTAATCAATATTAAATTTGCAATTATTATAATTGAATGTGCAAAATTCTAGAAGATATTTTGGTACTTCAATTATTTTGTGTTAAAGTAGTTATTAACAAATAAACAAACCAAAACCGTTATTCGGACCTATATTAAAAATAACATATTTCTTAGTAGAAACGGAATTCTTTAATTCCAAGAACGGTAATTTTTTTGTCAGATTGGAATAACATTCACTTCTTGTGCCATAATTTATAAAATTAAACTAATTTAATAGTCTACCCTTCCTAAAATGAAGAGCAGGTTTTCAGAACATTAATTGAAGCCATAGTTTGCTATTAGTCAAGCTAGTAAGAGTTTTTTTATAACTGTTTCTTTCTTTATAAATTTTATCTTAGTTAAAATATAAAATTTTGTTCTTCACTGTACTTTAATAAAATATAAAATAAAAATAATCAACAATATTTGCTCATACCATAAATTGCTTTAGGTCATGTAAGAATTATTGATAACCTATTTTTGGAAAACACTAATGTCTTTAAGAATTTCATTATGTGAGTGATTAAATTTATTTGATTTTGAATTAAAATAAAAGAAATAAACAAAATTTTGTTGATTTCATCAAATTTACGAAAAGAAAGGATTGAAGGAAGTTTAATGGTCAATAAAACATTATAGTTCCGACCGAAAAGAGTAACTATGTATAAAGGTTTTAAATATATATTTAATTTGGAAGTGTTTTGTGGGCAAATTAACAAAAAAATCGATTTTATATTAAATGTTAAATACGGAGTGTATTATATTTTTTCGATATTATATAAAATGAGGAAAAGTGTAGTAGTGTAGACCGCGTT
>CAUJBZ010000568.1:0-35778 GCA_963082915.1 Dolichopus griseipennis | reverse complement strand
TATATTTTTTTTTTTTTTTTTTTTTTATTTATTTATTCTTAATTACAATTAAAATTATAATTAACAAAAATTTTTTCTAAGCACTAGCTACTCAGGCTATCGGCTTATTCTTTAAAAATAAATTCTTATTTAAATTAATTCATTTAAAGTAATTCTTTACATTAAAATAATTCAAAACTATAATACATAATATTTATTTAAATATACATAATATTTTTACTTCGTTTTATTTTTTTTTTGTTAATGTTTTTATATTAGTTTACACATTTTTAATTTATATATTTAGAAAAAAATAATGATTACAATTATTATTACATATATACATATGTACATATTAATTTCTACACAAACTTATATTTATTACATTTTAAAATTTATATTATTGTTGTTATTTGTTACATGAACATTGTTATAAAAAATATAACTGTTAATTTTTTATTTCAAAAAAATATTTTATTTTTTACATTTTGTTGTTGTTTATTAATATTTTTAAATGTGTTTACTGATTTTTAATTTATTTAGAAAAGTGAATATTGCTTTTATGTTATTATCAGTGGCGTGCATTAAAATTTCAGTAGGGTTTTTGTTTTGAAAAATTTCTGTCCTAATTTGTTTTATTGCTGTACATTGATGTAGGATGTGGGTTAAGGTTAATGGAAAGTTATTACAAAATTGACATACGGGTTGTTGTTCGCCTTTTAAGATGTATGAATGCGATAAATGTGTGTGTTCCAGACGTAATCTAATGAAACATTTATTCATCAAAGTTGAGGTTGAGGTGGGTAAATTTATTGAAATTCTAGCTGGATTGACTTTTTTATATTGGTGATTATAACTTTGCCATTGTGCTTCGATACATTGAGAGGCGGCAGCAGCTGCATGTTTCGCTATTGATTTTTTACTTGATAACGCAAAATTGTGCAGAGGTAAGTTTATTGCAGCTTTAGCTGCTTTATCAGCCAATTCGTTACCATTTATACCCACGTGTGAGGGTACCCACATTAATAGAACTTTTTTACTCATTTCTATTATTAATTGCTGTATTGTGTTTATTGGTTCGGAATTTTTCCCAATATTTTGGATGGCATCGAAAGCTGATCTGCTGTCAGTGCAAATTACTTTTTTCCCTTTTGTTTGTTTTATTATTAATAAACATGACAAAATTGCTTGTATTTCAGCCTCAAATATTGTTGCATACGAAGGTAGAAGACCATTCGCTAATACTTTGCCGGATTCTTCCACTACTGCATACGCAGTACTGTGAGTGTTTTTGGACCCATCGGTGAATAAAAGTACCCATTTGTTTTCTTTTAGCTTTACGGTTTTTTCTATAAATAATTGTTTGTATTGGTTGCAGGTAGTGTTGTCTTTCTGTAAAAGTGTTAAATCGTTAATAAATATATTTTTATTAAGAAACCATGGCGGGTATTTTAATTTTGGAGTTTTAACAGGTGACAGATCAATACTAAGTTGTGTTTTGAGGTTTAGTATTTCACTTACTCCCGATTTCATTTTAATAGGTTTTCCTCTGGCTTTTAGTAATTGAACTTCTTTATGTAATAGATCATTTTTATTTGTGAATAATTTGGGAAAATATTTACTTCTGAGAAACATTGTTCTATTTGCTATTGTGGGAAACCCTGCTTCGGCTAACATGTTGTTGACCGGCGTAGTTGTGAATGCTCTTAAACTTCTTCTGATAGCAGCATGATATGGTGTATTGATTTTTTTTAAGTGAGTTGTAGCACTTTTTCCATAGATATGAAGCCCATAGTCAATTTTGGATAGAATTATTAGTTTAGTTATATTTAGTAAAGTGTTAGTATGTACATTACTATTCTTAGAAGATAGATATTTTATTATATTAAGCCTATTGGTAACATTATTTCTGATATAATTGCAATGTTCTTTAAAAGTATTTTTATTGTCAAAAATTAAACCTAAAATTTTTAAATTATTTACATTATTGATTTTTATGTTTTTAAAATTTATTTCTGGGCATTTACATTTAGTTTTTCTACATACATGCATATGTTTACACTTATCGGTTGAAATAATCGCCCCTGATTGTTTTGACCAGTTTTCGATTGTATTCAACGCATCAGAAAATTGTTTTTCGATTAAATTTGTATTTTTTTCTTTTGAAAGAATATAAAGATCGTCTGCATAAAGGCAGTGCTGTAAATTCTTTTGGTTTATTATTAATTTGCTGATGTCATTGAAAGCAATCAAAAAGAGAGTTACCGACAGCGGAGACCCTTGTGGGATACCGTTGAAGAGTGAAAACACTGGTGATACAATGTTGTTCACTCTGCAACGTATTTTCCTGTTGTTTAAGAAAGCCTTTACGAAATTAAACATTTTTGGACCCACTTTCCATTCTTGTAATTTATTTAAAATAATATTTGGGTTAATCTTTTCGAAGGCTTTTTCAAAGTCTACAGACAATATTGAAGTATGGTTTTTTGTCGATAGGTTTTTAGAAATTATGTGATCTATATATAGTAGTGCGTCTAATGTGCTTGAATTTGTTTTGAAGCCAATTTGATTTGGGGAGAGCAAATTATTATATGAAAGATACCATATTAAACGCTTAGAAATTATTTTTTCTAAGATTTTTCCTATACATGGTAGTAGAGAGATCGGTCTATAGCTTGCAATATTGTTAATGTCTTTGTTTGGTTTTTTTAAAGGTATGACTATGGCTACTTTGTACATTTGCGGGATTATACCGGTATTGTAAATATTATTATATAGATCTAGAATTCTAAATTTAAATTTTTGAGGACATTTTCTCAACATTTCATATGTTATTTTGTCTTGTCCTGGAGTAATGCCTTTTGCAGATTTTAAACTGTTTTCAATTTCGTTTAAATTTATATTAAAGTCTAAGTATTTATTTTTGTTGTATAAAAGTTCATTGTGGTAGTTCGGGTCCGTTGTTGTAGCGGATATGGTATTGATTTTGGAACATTCTGAATAGTATTCAGCAAATCTTAAAGATATTTCTACTGGATCTTCCGTAATGGATGAACCAATATTTAATGATTTTATCTGAAAGGGGGTATACGGGCCTGTTAGAAGTGTAATTCTCTTCCATAAAGTATTTACTGGTGTAGTTGGGTTTAAAGTTTTTGTAAATTCTTGAAATTTTTGTTTTTTTGCATTTTTTTTCTCCTTGTTGAATAATGCATTTTTTTTTCGATATGTTATTAAGTTTTCTATTGTGTTGTTTTTTCGGTAATTTCTCCAAGCTATTTGTTTTTGTTCTCTCAAAGATTTTAATTCATTTGTCCACCAAGGAACGTTGCGTGACGTAAATTTTGGAGTGGAAACAGGTATAGAAATATTTGCTGAGCTACGAATAATTTTCTGGATAATGGCTGCTTCTTTATTAACGTTGTCGGAAGGAGGAAGTTTAGCATTTAATTCCTCAATTTTATTTTGGTATTTCAACCAATCGGCTCGATTGCAGTTGAATTTGGCGGTTTTGGAAATTTTAACATTGGATGGTTCTGATATTTTGACAGATATTGTTATTGGAAAGTGGTCGCTATTATGTAAGTCTTCCGAAATATACCATGATATATATGGTAGGAGCTGTGGACTACAGAAAGTTAAATCTATGTTAGTGAAAGAACCATGTGTGGAGAAATGTGTTGGAGAACTATTGTTTAAAATGGTTATATCGGAGTTAAAAAAAAAATCTTCTATAATTTTACCTCTGGAATTTGAATTAGAAGAGCCCCATAGCGAGCTCCACCCATTAAAATCTCCTGCCAGAATAATTGGAGTTTTAACGTTTAAAATAATAGAACAGAGATCTTGACAAGTAATTATTTGTTCCGGTGGGATGTAAATTGATATAATTGTGATTGGGATTTTAAGGTCGACTTCTACTGCTACTATTGATAAGTTAGAAATTAGTTGAATATTTTTATGAGGGATACTTTTGTGTATTAAAATACCTGTACCTTGTTTTGCAGTTATATTGTTTTGAAAATTATGAAAGTAACCAGAATATGGTTTAGGCAATTGGGGGTAGTTATTATATTTTAGATGTGTTTCCTGTAGACAAATAACTTGTGGGTGTTGTGATTTAATCAACAATTCTAATTCTTCGTAATTGTTATGATATCCTTTGATATTCCATTGCAGAATGTTAAGGATCATGAATAAGTTATATTTACTAAAATTGTAAGATTAGGAGTTTTAATCACGGAACCGTAAATATAAATTATTATATATAGTTCTGTTTTTCTTAACATTGGTATAAAGTTTATACAAATGCAAGATCATTATTACGTTTTATGATTCCATTAAGAAATCACTTTCTGAAATATTACTGTCTTGTGTAAGCATGGTGTTATTAGTTGCTTGTGTAGACATTAAGTTATTAGGAGATTTTGTTAAAAGTAAATCGAAAGTAGAATTTAAATTTTCGTTGTTGTGTGAAGTTTCATGTGGTGGGTAATCATTTATTTTAGGTATTGACTGATTTTCTGCAGTCGAATTTGGGATGGTTTTTTCTTTTTTTAAATTTTTATTTGTTGTATTTTTGATATTTTGAGTGTTGCTGTTTACTGGAGTAATATTATTTTTGGATTTGGTATTTGGAGAAGTTGTGTTTTCGATTTGTTCATTATTAGTGTTATTGTTTGAGTTTATTGTAGTTTGTTTTGAGGGCTGAGTTATTATCGATTTTGATGATGTTTTAAAAGATTGTGACAATAGATTAGTTGATAAATCAAATGGGTTTTGTTGTTTATACAACTTCCTAGCTTCATTCATTGTGCATTTGTTTTGAGTTTTTATTTTCAAAACTTCTTTTTGTTGAAGATATTTTGGGCAAGTTCTTGAAGAAGCTGGGTGTTCCCCAAGACAATTTGCACACATCGAACGTGTACAGTTCTCTGGACTATGTGGTGGGAGGTTGCAGTTGTCGCATGAAGCATTACTTCTGCAATGTTTTGCTGTGTGTCCTAATAGTTGACAATTCTTACAGCGCATAGGATTAGGGTAATATTCATATACTTTAACTGAATACCACGCAACATTAATTCTCTGGGGAACTTTGTATAGGTCGAAAGTTAAAAGTATTAAACCTGTTGGGATGGCTTTTCCATCAATGATTTTTTTAAATTTATAAATATCAATAACTCCTTGGCTTTTTAATTCTTCCAGGATTTCTGATTCCTTTGTTTGAATTAGATTACTGTCGCGTATTGTGCCCTTGCAGTTGTTAAGGTTGTTTTGATATTTAATAATGACAGGGCAGAGGCCCCCAAAATTTTTTACATTAATGAACTTCTCTGCAATCTTTTGGTTTTTGGTTAAGACCAATAATGAACCATCGCGTAGGATATTTATATTTTCAATTTCCTTACTAATACCGTCTATTGCCTTTTTTTTTGCAAAGACACTGAATGAAGACAATGGCTTATTCGGATCGGTAGATTGTATAGTAATGAATTTTGGGTTGTACTGAGTTCCGCGAGAAGCATCTGCCAAACTTGGAAAAGCTTCGCCTAAGCCAGTTTTTTTCCGTTTTGATTTTGGGCTGTTTCGTCTTTCAGCTTCATCTAAAGAAGCTAAAAGACTAAACTGATTACCCAGTGGAACAGGATTGCCCACCGGCATTCTTTTTATTTTTATATTTTTAATTTAATAATATGTTTTTTTTTTTTTGTGTTAGTAATGAAAATAAAATTAGTAGAGAGAAAATAGAAAAGTTTATATAAGAGAAAATAATACCTTACTTTTGGCTAATGAATTTGTTTTTGTTATAAAAATTTTAATATTTAAAAATACTTGGAAGAAGTCAAAATTTGCGTCTTAACACTTACAATATCAGACGATGACTATATATATAGATTTTATAGAAAAATATTTATACATTAAAGCATTTTTTTTTTTTATTATTATCCTGTTGTGATTTAATTTCTTTTTTTTTTATATTTTTTCTGATAAGTTTTTCTTCTTCTTCTTCTAATTTTATTTTAACTTTGTTTTTGAAATTTTAAACAAAATACAATCAAAATTTATTTATTTAAAAAAAAAAAATAATAAAGCTCAAAAAATAGTAATAATGTTCAATATAATGTCAAGGACATGCATTTGTTGTATATCTGTGTGTGTGTGTAAAATCTAATGGAAAATTTTGTTTACAATTATTTTTCAAAATAAAAAAAAAATAAAAATAAAAAATAATAAATATTTTTGTATCATATATTTATTATATTGTCTATCCCTTATTTTTTATGATAAAATTTATGATAACATGAGAAAATGAGATACACTTGTTTTTCCCCGTCATATTAATAGAGGGGGTTTTCTAATAAGATATTAGAGTATTTTATAATAAGATTTTCATTTAAAAGGATATAATTTTAGATTATATTTTATTTTGAATTATTTGACTTCTCATATCTGCGTTCTGTCAAGCATTGAATTGGAATCCTTTTCTTAATTAAGAGTTTGATCTTAATATGTCCTTGTTCTATCAATTAAAGCGGTTTTTTCCTTTAAATTTGTAACTGTTTTAAAATTAAAAGGAAATTTTTAACTATATGTTTAATAAACATCTTGTATGCATCAACTTTGGAATATTATTTAAAATTTCAAGGTTTAAAGTTATTTATTCATGGTTCTTAAGAATTGTGTGGAAAAAAGGACTATAAAAATGTGTGAGTTTCCGAATTGAATGTTAGCCAGTCAAATAAGAGAACCTGCTTTGTATTGATTCCGAAAATTTTAAAGATCTAAAATGATCTGTAGGTATTGAAGATGACTTAATTAAATAATTATTTCGGCAAAAAAAATTGAAGATGCAATTGCCGAATATCGTGATAAGTTGCAGGCTCTTATCAGAAAAGAAAAAAGGATGACTATGACTTTTCAAATGACTACACATGCACTTATCAATACTTATATATATGTATATATAAAAATCCAGATTATAATTATGTGAATATACCAGATTCTGAATCATAAGGAATTTTATAGTTCATAATTATTTTGGAAAAAGGGAATACCCTGATTTTGAATCTAACTCTAAAATTTCTCCTAATTCAGAATTCCACATATACACATTTATGAATATTCTGGGAAATCAGGAATCTTGATTTTGAATCCAAGTCTATATATATATATATATATTCTGTAAAAAGGTAATTCTCTGATTTTGAATCCAACCCTAAAATTCATCCTAATTCTGAATCTCACGTACACATATATATACATATTCTGGAAAAAGCGTACAATCTGTTTTGAATACTATAATATTTTTTGATCTATAAGTTAATTACCCAAAATTATTTTAAAATTAAACTAACAAGGATAATTGAATCCTAGAAATTTCTAATTTCTCTTGAACTCATATGCAATAGCAAATCCAAAAGTTGAAATTTTAAATTCAGATGGCAGTGTTGATATTGCAGTTGCAGGCTCTGAAAATGCTTGTTAAAAGGAATAAAAGAAACAAAAAAATAGTAATAAGGAAAACTATAACTTCTCAGATGTTAACATGGACTTCATAAAAAATCCATTAGTTTTTTTTAAAATTGAACTATTTCTTTGAAATACAAATTTTGTTTTATTCAAGAAAAATAATTGAATCCTAGAAATTTCCAATTTCTATTGAATTAATTTGCACTAATCAAAATTGCATATCCAAAGGCTGAAATTCTAAATTTAGGACTTCAGAGAATTCTTTTAATAAACGAAATATGCTAAGTTAGAAGATAATAAGTTAAGATTATTGTAAAATCAATAATCATATGTTTTATTAATATTGTTGATAAAGGATTCGGCGTAGGGGGGGTCCGATATTATATGATCCAACGACAGTTTCTTAGTCAGACTGACATTAATAATTCATTTAAATTAAGACTAAATTTAAAATACGATTATATTCTTCAATTTAGAAATAAATAAAACATATCTTGACTAATATTTTGTACAATAATATACAGTAATAATAAATAATATATTTTTCCATAGAAAAATCATCTATTATTCTCTATATATATATATATTTATTATTATATATGTACATAGTTGCGTATATATATGCATAAATAAGTAGTTTTAGTTTTGTTACGAATTTATTTCCTGTCTTTAAAATCTAAAAAAAAAAAAAAAACAAAATAGAAATATAATTTTACAAAACAAAATTGGTTAAATGAATTTTATAAAATACAAAACAACAAAAACAACAACAAAAAAATAAGAAAAACAAAAACAAATGAAAAATAATGAATTTTTCAAGTGGATAATGGAATTTATTCGGAACAAATAGGAACTTAAAACGTACATATAACTATGAAAAATAAAAATAAAAAAAAATAAAAAAAATAAATAAATACTGTTATAAAAAAAAAAAAAAAAAAAAAAAATTAAAATATCTTGAAAAATTTTTTAACATGACTATATACTTAAAAATGGTTGTTAAAAAATAGTACTTCCCTTTAAAAACTTATCTCAGACATGGAAAATGAAAACGTTGAAGTTTTTTTAAAGTATTGTAAATTATTTCATATACATATATATATACATACAACATATATGTATGCAATAATAATTATCCTATTATGCAAGGATATTTTTTTTTTTTTTTTGTGTATTTATTAAAAACTGTGACATATGCATTTTAAGGAATAAATTTGTAAAATAAATTTATTAGTATAGTGTTATTAGGTTATTAGTTATGTTTTCCCAATTTTTTTTTTTTTTTTAATTTTTCCTCTACAACTCTAAAATATTCTAATTAGTGTTTTGAAATATTTATAACGAGTTTAATTTATTTAACAAGTTAATAGAGTATTTAATTGTTGTTATATAATTTGTTAAGTCAAAGTTTTGTAAAAGTCATTGTAATGAAAAAGGAAGTACTCGTAGTTAAAAATCCTTGTAACTTATTGTTTGCCAATCTAGATTGAGGCAAAGCGATTTGAAGTTTGCAAACAATTATGTAATTTAGTCAAATTGCTATCTAAGCTTTTTGTAAAATGAGTAATGTGCATTCAGGGACATGAATTTAATCAAAAGTTTCGGTGATTGAAGGGTACTTCAGTAAATTTTAGAATTTTTTCAAAGTATCAGATAATAAAGAGCAAATAAGATACTCATAGCTTATTTGCATTAATTTAAACTAGGGCTCATAAATTCTGATAAACTGCTCCACTGTCATTCGTATATGACCTCTATGTAGAAATATAACATGCACGTTTTGTTCTGCTTGTAATTGAAAAACTGAAAAATGATGGAAGTGTTTTTCAGTTAAGTGCAGACTTTATTTATTTTTTGAAAGACTGAAGTCGGACTTTGGTTTTAGTATATTTAAACATATGTAAGTTAAATGGGAACGTTCCATAATCTCGGTTTAGTAAATCTTTTTTTTTAAATCATATTTTTAGAAAATCTAGTTTCTAGAAAATTTCGTTTTAGAAAATCTCATTTTTTATTGAAAAATCTCTTTTTTTTTAATTGAAAAATCTGGTTTTTTGACGATTTTTGTGTTGGTTACCAAATTAGAACTATCGGCTTTTTCCAGAATATAAAAAAAGGGATTTTCTAAAAACAAGATTTTCTAAAACGAGATTTTGATTTTATAAAATGAGATTTTGTGAAAACGAGATTTACTAAAGCCAGACTTCAGACTCAATCCAAGTTAAACACCTGGACGCCATACGATAAACACCCTTTTTAAGCTCGATATCAAATAGAAAATATTATTCCATAATTACTCTTTTCTTCTGAAAAATGTAAGGGGCCTATTTCACCAAATTTACAATTCAGAATTCCAAAACTATAAATCCAAAATGTAAAAAATACTGTTTCACCAAAATTTATTAAATGTCTACAAATTTTATTTCTACAATTGTGTAAAAAAAAATATACAATTATTACAAGTTTGTTAAACTGAGGCATTTTTTGACAAATTTACAATTCTACAACAACTTATATAAAATTGTTTCCAAAATTAAATTTCCAAACGAAAATTAAATATGCCTGGAAGAAAACTAAAAACTTCGCGATTTTATTCTGCGGTAAAACCAGTTATGAATTCTAGTCCAAAAAGTGCCCTATTTCATAAAAATTAACAATTCAATAGTTTACAGGCAAGATGTTGAAATTTACTAAAACTTCAGAGTAATTGAAGGTTGTTAAGGGCCTCAATTGTTTAATGGGTAAGCATTTGGCTTCCTAACCGAAGTCGTGCAGATTTAATTCCTGCGAAGATCACACGATATTTACTTAAAAAAAAAAGTATTAAAACTAGGTTTTTTTTACAACTCCCCTTGGTTACAAAATATAATCTAAATATAAAATATTATTACTTTATATTAATAGGAAGTGTTTGAAGTGAGATGCACAACAGTTTAAAAAGCCAGGTCATCGAACTCTCCTCTCTGTAGCCGGTAGTCTCTATCTATCGTAATCACTATCTCCACAAACGCAATATTTTTCAAATAAGTATATAACTATTTTTAAAATTATTTTTTTATTTATTACAAGTAATTAATTTATAACTTGTAATGAAAATTACAGAAATTTATTACAATTTCAGTTTCACTAAAACTTACAATTTTATTTGATATTCTATAAATTTGCAATTTTGGATGAATTTTAAAAACGCATTTCTCCAACTAATAAAATTTAAAAGTTGTAAAAATTCGTTACAATTGAATTATAAATTTTGTGAAATATGCCCCAGAGTGAAAACTTCTATTAAAACTCTTCAATTTAAAAATTCAATTCAAAACTATTTTTACATTTTCATAGAATTTCCAATATTAGATTTGATTTCAATCAAAACAGTTATTGATATGAAAAATTTCAAATGAATTTATTTTCTAAAAACCTTTCCATGTATTTCGAAATTCAATTATTTACTAAAAGTTCGCTCTAAAAACATATTGTATTTAATTGGTGATAATTTGGAAAAAGGAAAACTGATATCCCTGTTAGAAAAATAATTTGATCCTTTTTATTTCAGTTGTATGTATAGGCAAAAAAAAAAAACGCAGGACTAAAATAATTCAATTTTTTTAATTTTAGATTTTAGAACAAATATTTGGCAATTAGTGTTTAAAATAAAATTAAATGAACAAATTGTTAAGAGAACAAATCAAAATCAGATATTTATTTTAGGAATATTCAAATATTTTATTTAGTTTTTTATGTCCTAAATTTTAAATAAATAAATTCGTATTATTCGTCAATATAAATAAAATAATTGATTGCCTTTTTGTTTGGTTCAAATTTCATATTTTAAATTTATTTTATGTGAAATAGTAGTTTTTATCTAAAAATTTTTATTTAAAAAAATGTGGAATTACTAGTACAAGACTGTATAATTTATTTAAAATCTTTAATTATTATTAGCAAGATATAATCAAATAATTTTGTTGTTTATATAGTGGCGGGTTGGAGACCCTAACACCTGGCCCTCGCAGCCATTGTGCTTTCCTGCTCTCAGAACCATTTGTAATTCTATAGTGCTTCTTTGTGCCCATCAATGTCCCTGATGAAAAGGATTATCTTCCATTGGTGTTACCCCATAAGAATACTAAAGCCTTGACAGTATATTTTTCCTCAAATTTTCATTCTTTGATATTCAAGCGCTTTGCATTAGCACAGAACATGAATAAGCATTTTGTCCCTGCGTCGACAGCCTCTTCAATCATTGGTAGTAATCCTACAATTCAGGCGGCCTGGACTTTAAAGATTAAGTGACCTGTGCATATCCATGTTATTAATCTAAGACCCCTCATGTTTCAGTTTATAGATCTTTTTTGCTTTACTGGCACTTGCATCTCTTTTAGAAGGCTTTCATATAAACTATTCCTATGAAGTTTGGCCATGCATCTGGAGTTATTAAGTTATAAATGAGAAAATTTTTTCACCAAATAAAAGGTTTTGTCATTGGCCTGTTATGTGAAATTTTAGATGGCCAGACTCTCTATTTGGTCTATAAAATTTCAACAAAGCAATTCTGATTTTTTATTTTAAGATAAAACGAGGAAGAGTGTAGTAGAGTAGACTGTGTCAACTCTGGGATACCCGTATGACCGTTATATAAAAATTATATCATTATTATTACAAACATTAATTACTTTTGGCAAAATTTCAAACATACCAGCTTTATTAGGTGAAATATAATGCTCATATAAAAGAAGGAGTTGTATGGCAGCTACTCGAACCCTTTGCAGTAGACCAACCAAATTTTGCAGTAACTTTGGCCATTAAACTAAACTATTTTTGGCAAAATTTCAGACACCCAGCTTTAATAGGTATAGAGTAATGCTCATGTAAAATAAGAAGTTGTATGGCAGCTACTCGAACCCTTTGCAGTAGACCAACCAAATTTTGCAGTAACTTTGGCCATTACACTAAACTATTTTTGGCAAAATTTCATACACCCAGCTTTAATAGGTATAGAGTAATGCTCATATAAAAGAAGGAGTTGTATGGCAGCTACTCGAACTCACTGCAACAGACCAACCAAATTTTGCAGAAACTTTGGCCATAAAACTAAACTATTTTTGCCAAAATTTCAGACACGTAGCTGTAATAGGTACAGAGAAATACTCATATAAAAAAAGAAGTTGTATGGCAGCCACCCGAACACATGGACCAAAATGGCTGGATTTAAATAGCGATGACGGCTATTGCAAAAAAACGAATTTGCGAAAATTTCAAGATCCTAGCTCCTTTAGTTTTTGAGCTATCGTGCGGACGGACGGACATACATAGCTAAATCGATTTTTTTTTCGATTCTGATCCGATCCATACACTTGAGTCTATATCTACCCCCCCTCCTTCTCTGCGTCACAAACGTAATGGCAAATTTATTATACCCTTTGACTATATAGTCGTACGGGTATAAAAAGTTCGTAAAATGGGAGATACCCGAAGTTTTTGTCAAATCGGAATTATAAATAACAACCTAAGTAACTGGAACCTACAAATTAGCTATAAAAATATTTTGTAGAAATTTTCAAGTCCAAAACAGCAGAATTAAGAATCTTCATTATTATATGAAAAATTTCAAAGCTTGTTGTTCGGGAGGTATCCGAAGTTGTGATCGCACTTTAACAAAAGAGAAAAATAGGGAACTTACAAAAAGTGTCAAAGTTCCATGAACTATTGTTTTGCATTTGGGTACATATATTTTGGAAAATATTTTGATCAAATGAAAAGCAATCATATTGAATCATAGTTAAATGAAATAAAAGCAATTGAAATACAGGCATTGGACACAGCCCCACAGGATTTTAAGTGGTACTTAGATGAATTTATCTAGTACTTGATGCTATTGGTTATTGGACTTAAACACAATATCCCATAGAGTGTTTATATATTAAAAATACTTTAAATGAAACGTTTAAAATATTAAAAATTTCTAACTTACAAGAAGTAGGTATTTTAAACTTTTAATACTATTAAAATTTACCTATGAATACATTATAAAGTACATGATATATACCTATAAGTACATTGCAATTAAAAATACCTATAAGTACATTGCAATATAGAATAACAATTTTAAATTGCTGACCAATTTTAATATGTAAAAATAAGTTAAAGTAAAATTGGAAAAAAAATAAATAATAACTTTGCATATTTCTAAAAATAAATTTATTGATTTTTATTATGAAAATAATAAATATTTATATTATTTTTATTTAAATAAATAAAAATGGAAAAAAATCAGCACTGTTTAACCCATATTTTTATATGAAAATTGCATGTTTATGCAAAATAATATTAGTTTTTACCGTAAATTGGAACGGTTTTTCATTGGAAAAACAAATCAATGTTGTACTTAATAGTTATTAAGGTATTAAAATAATAAATAGCCCTTAAATTATGAAAATATTAAATTGTATTGGCTCTAACATACGTTTAAGTAATTAGATAAGGTTCCAGAACATTTTGTTTTATAAAAAAAATTAGAGAAAGTCTCATAATATTTTGATATTAAAGTTTTTCAGAAATTTAATTAGACTATTTAAATTTTTAAGCCTATTTTTTGACTTAGAAATACGTTCTGTATTAAAATCAAACAAATTTTCGAAACTTGGAGGGTAATCTATTATTAATATTATAATTCTTTTGAGACTATCTCAATTTCGAATTAGGAATTACTTTTTGAGGTGCTTGTGATTGTAAATTTATTAGTCTCCTGTTGAAAAAATTATTAAAGTAGGTCTTGTATTTACTAATTCGTAATTTTAAACTAGATATCCTGTCTTAAGGCTTAATTTGGTTTAAATAAGGGTGCTTTGATTTTTATTAGAAGTATTGCTTGAAACACATTTCATCCCCGCAACAAAGCTTATTAAAGAATAATACAAAAGGTTTTTATAAGTATTTTAATATGAATTGTCAGCTCAGTTTTAAATGTTTTATATAAGTCCGGATTTCATTCTTCCATTTCTTTTATAAAATTTAAATTTTCGTAAAACTATCTTATAAATACAGACAATAAATGGCTAAGTATAACAGAGTTATGATATAGGCGATATGGAAATTACACATTTCAAACTTTAATTTTATGCTTATTATTTGAGGTTAACTTGTACCACAACTTGCATCTAACACTTATACCGCTAAATTGGTTGTGCTAGAAATCGAGCTCTACCTTTTGTTTAGAAAACAGAATAATAGGCTATTGTAGCTAATGTATATTTTGATTGATTGAATGATTGATTCATACTTTGATATTGATTAACTTTCGGCCAACAGTGTTTTATTACAAGTTATACGTATTTGGTCATTTTTATTAGCGCCACCTCTACATTAAAAACATATTTTATTTTATTATTCTGTGTCTTTCTCTATTTCAAATAATTCTTATTCTTCATGATCTTAAACGCATTTTTTAAATATTTTGGAAAAAAGTGCCAATACAGCATTACTCTGTCCGGCCATTCGATCGTCTGTCGGTACCCTTACAAAATTTAATACCGTTAGAAAATAAAGCAAAGAGCTTTTAAACTCCGATTAATTATTACAACAACAAATATTTCATGGACCAGTTTTTCTGTAACCCCCCAGCCGTTACAAAACTACAGCCCTCCAAAATCCAAAAAAGCTCCATATTTTAATTGTTATAACACAAGTTCCAAAAATAATATTTCCAATCTGGAAACGTCAAACGGTTTATAATTATATGTAACACAAATGTCAAACGGTGCTTTAATTTAACGTTATGAGAAAATCAATTTTTGCAAGATTCCTGACACCGAAAATTTTTGCAAAATTCTTAACACCTACTTATTTCTTCCAAACGGTTTAAGAATTTGAAACTGTGAGGGAACTTAAACCTTTGAAAAATAAGTATAAGCCCAAATAAGATAAATACGGTGGCGCGAAATAAAGCCATACGAAATAAAGCCATAAAATGACATTATGGCTTTATTTCGCATTCAAATGCGAATTAAAGCCATATCGAGAATTTTTTTGCGTATGGCTTTATTTCGCATTTGAATGCGAAATAAAGCCATATCATTTTCTAAAATTTTACCAAATAAAGCCATATAGTAAAATTGATACAAATTCTAGTTTAATAGTAAACAAAGTAAAAAAAAAATAGAAATTGATGATTAAGTGCAGTTATAAATGATAAATACAGTGTGTTTCGCTAATAACCTGCCATAGAACTAGGGGTTATTCTAGGGTTCAAAACAAACAAAAAATGCTTCTATAGGTAGGGTCTATTCTCTTTCGTTTGGGAGATATGGGGCTTAGAAAAATTGCTGGGGGCTGCCCATTATTAATTAAAAAATTAATAAGTTCCTAATTTTTTTTAATACACTGTAATAAAACATGTTAAATAATATTGTATTTTCATTACGGGGGCTGCCGCCCCCGAACCCCCGCTAACTCGATTATTGAAGCTAGATTTTGAATCCAACACTAAAATGAAAAGAATGGTATAAGAATTCGGATACCTAATTCATTAAAAAAATTAATAAGTTTCTAATTTTTTTAATACACTGTAATAAAACATGTTAAATAATATTATATTTTCATTACGGGGGCTGCCGCCCCCGAACCCCCGCTAACTCAATTATAGAAGCTAGATTTTGAATCCAACACTAAAATGAAAAGAATGGTATAAGAATTCGGATACCTAATTCATTAAAAAAATTAATAAGCTTCTAATTTTTTTAATACACTGTAATAAAACATGTTAAATAATATTATATTTTCATTACGAACCCCCGCTAACTCAATTATTGAAACTAGATTTTGAATCCAACACTATAATGAAAAGAATGGTATGAGAATTCGGCATAGCTATTTCATACAAAAAATAATCAACCCTAATTAATAAATATAAATATTCTGGAAAAGGGGGCAATCCTGCTTTTGAATCCAACTCCAAAATCCCTCTTAATTGAGGATCCCACATATACACATATATATAAATATTCTGGAAAAAGCGTAAAGCCCTGCTTTTGAATCCAACTAACAATCCCACATATACACATATATATAAATATTCTGGAAAAAGCGTAAAGCCCTGCTTTTGAATCCAACTAACAATCCCACATATACACATATATAAATATTCTGGAAAAAGCGGCAATCCTGCTTTTGAATCCAACTCTAAAATCCCTCCTAATTGAGAATCCCACATGTACACATATATAAATATTCTGGAAAAGGCGTAAAACCCTGCTTTTGAAACCAACTCTAAAACTCCTTCCTAACTATTTAAATAAAAAAGTTTGGAAAATTAAATTGCTTCTATTTTCACAAATAAAATTACATTTTTAAATGCGAAATAAAGCCATATGGCTTTATTTCGCAATTGAATGCGAATTAAAGCCATACGCGAAAAAATTGGCGATATGGCTTTATTTCGCATTTGAATGCGAAATAAAACCATAATGTCATTTTATGGCTTTATTTCGTATGGCTTTATTTCACGGCGCCGATAAATACGTTTAATTGGATAAATTGAAGTTCCCAATTTTTAAAAAACTTTATTTTTTATAACCCTTTTAACCTAAAACTTATTAGGGAACCAAAATTTTAATTTTGAAAATGTGCTTTTTTGAAAATACTTAATGCTTTTCATTACTTGTTTGTATTTTTATTTGATATTGTACTTAGTTAAAAATTTGTACATGTTTAGATCATTATTCTGATTACCTCCACCCGTCTATTATTGAAGCTATCAAATAATTATTGTTTTTTTTTTGATTTTCTCTTTTTAATATTTTCACCTTCTTTTTTACATTATTATTATTACAAAATTTTTTTTTATTTTTTTTTATTTTTACAATTCTTTCTTCTATTATCAAAGTAATTTCATTTCATACTTTTGAGTTTTTTTTTTTTTCTTTAATATTATTTTTTATTATTATTACTATTATTATAATTCTTTCGTTCAATTTCCATTGAACCATTTTAACCATTATTATTTTCAATTTTTCACAATAAAAAATAAAAAAACAAAACGAAAAAAATATAACGGTAAATAAAAAAATGAAATAAAATAAAATGGCGATCCAATAAAAATAAAAAGTATTTTATTGTTCTGTTACCTATCCTTAAGGATAGATAGCTTGTTGGTTACCTACCTATTTATGATAACTGTAAATTTTTCATAATGTATATATACGTAGGTAGGTATACTATTTTTTAGGGTTATTTACTTTGAAAAAAAAAAAACCGTTATAATTTTGTGCAATTCTCAGCAAATAGTGAAAATAATAATAGCAGCAATAAAAAAACCTATAAGAGAAAAAGAAAGAGCGAATATATATATATATTTTGTTATTTTCTTTTTTTAAATTATAAGTGCTACATTTAACGGTATATTTGTTCAATTTAAAAAAAAAATTTTATTTCAGTTTTTCTTCATCGGGTATAGTTTGGGGTTAGGTTCACATTAAAAAAATTCCGTTACAAATAACCTAAATCAGATAATAATAATTTCTTTTTGTCTTTGTCTAGCATTTTTTTTTTGTTGGCGGCAATATTCTAAGGATAAAAAAAAAAACAAGAAAAAACGTGCAATTTTGCAAAGTAATTCTAAAAATGACAGTTTATCGATATATAATGTAATACAAGAAAACAAAGTAATAAAAGAAAATGGTATTTTATTACAGTAATTAAAGTTGTATAGGGTGTTTCTTGAAAAATTGAAGAATTGATTGCTTTAACAATATCGCTTCAAAAACGTTTTTTTATTTGTAAGATTTTTGAAGTAAGGAATCTAAAGTATTGTAATCTTATGGCAACTTTCGCTGCTTTATGACACCTGATTATCATTTCTACTACAATTCCGATAATTTAGAACTTTTTTGTTATATAATAATCTGAAGGATATTAATGGATACATATATACATATTATATAATAACTCAACGGCTGTGTGGCACAGTGGTTAGACTGCCGAACTTTTACGCGAAAGGGCCGGGTTAGGATCCCAGTGAAAGGGAAAACAACTTTTGTGGGTTTCAACTCGATTCATCTCTCATTCGCTATTGGGTTCAAATCAATGACTTAATCAATAATTAATAATTATGTATCTTTAATAAAAAATACATTAATATAACAATATAAACAAATGCAAAATATAAACAAATAATTTAATTAAATAATATAACTCACAGATATAGAATACCATATAACTCAAATACAAAATATTACAATATAAACAAAAAAGAATTGTATTTATTGAAAATCTAAGACGTATCTACATATTATAAGGCCAACTACTGTCTCATTAAATTGTACGAATGTACTAATGATATAGACAGGGTCATTAGCCTAACAGTTGAACAGTTTGTGTTATAGTATCAAACTTTCCTACTTGAAGAAAGTTTCGAAATTTCTGCCCTAAAAGGTATTTATATAGGATATTTTAATTTAATTTATTTAAAATTATAGGCTATTTTGGTGAAATTTATTAGGTTTTTGATATATGTATGTACATACGGATGGCAAGGTGCGTTTCTAAAATTAATAAATCCTTCCATAATTTAAGACAGGATTTGGGGAGCTTACCCCGAATTCATACACTATGAAACATTCGGGATTGTGCTTAACATTTTCAATATTTTAATTATTATTAAAAACAGAATATTTTGTATATGTGTAATACTGTTTAAAAAGTAACTAATGATTTAAGATTACATTTTGATTAAAAAAACTAAAAAGTTTAATTTAAAAGTATATTAAGGAAAACTTGTTTGAAAATTATCTTAATTTAAATACTTGTTTTTAAAACTACTTATTTTCAAAATCAAAGTTTGGTATTGCTAGTTAAAGTTATTTAAAACGAAAAATTCTATTTATTAAGACATTGAAGTGTTATTATTCTTTAAAGTGTAATTTATTTTTCTATATATATAAATATATAAATAAATAATAATTAAAAAAATATTCCAAATTTTTTTTTCTTTTTAATATCAGTATAAATCTAAAAAAGAACCGGTTTAGTCCTTAACTGTTTTAGGCAATAGAAGACGATATTAAATCGGTTTTGAAAGTTGTTAATAAATATTACGTTTAAAATTGCATATTTTTAGGATTATCCTAAATTTTTTAATATATAATGAAAGCACAAATTTAATTAACTCTTATTCAAATTAAATAATTTTAGGAATTCGAAATATTTTAAATTCAGATGATCAATGTTAGGTTATCAGCCCATATTTATAAAAATAATCAAGATATAGATATTAACAAGATAATTACACTTAATTTTAATTCATAAAACGAAAAACTTATACAAAAATTGCTTCACAAAACTTAAATTATGATTGTTAAACAACTCACAATTTAAATTAACTAAAAATCATTTTAATTTTAACTGAATTAATTAAATTTACCTAATTATATTTAAATGATTATTTTACAGAGTTTATTAAACTTAATCAATTATTTTAGATTATTTTTAATTTTAGTTAATAATTACTATCTAAAATTATTTTCTATTAATTGAATTACTTAAATGAGAAATAATCATCCAAAAAATTTAATTTAATATTAAAAATATAATTAATTAATAAATTAATATTTAATAAATAAAAAAAATAAATTAAGTTTTAATCTCAAATTAAAATCCAAAAAAAAACCAAAAAACAAAAAAGACTTTAAAACCGCTGAAATAAACAAACCAAAAAAACCTATTTATTAATTAGAAAATTTTTAATTAAATTTTTATAATATAAGGTACATTACGTGTATACAAATTTATTATACAAAATTAAATTACTAAATAATAAATAATATAAAATATAATATATTAATTAAAAATAATTAGGTAACTATATGTAATAAATAATTATTTTATATAAGTATTGAGAATAAAATTGAATTTTAATATTTCAAAAAAAAATAAAAAAATAAAATGGGGATTTGTGGTTAGCCACACAAAAATAAATCTTTAAAAGAGTTGAAAATTTAATCTTTTAAAAAATAATAAATAATAATTAAAATGGAAATAATTTCCTGATCTACTTGCACTTATTCTAAAATACTTATATGCGTATAAATAAACATTGCAATAGTTTTTAAAATGAAAATTATTATACCATTAAAAAATTAATAATTATGCGATTTATAAATAATTAAATTTAAAAAAATATAAATTCTATTATAGTTCGTAGTTTAATTGTCAATGAATGCAATTGGAAAATGATTTAGTTCCATACAGGGGAATTAAATATAAAATTTTTGCATGGTCTATTTAATTTAAGATTTATGCAATAGATATTTACAAGTTATAAATTTTATATTTTGTCGCTATTGGTTTTGTATTATAAAATTTAAATTTTGTTAAAACTAAAAATAGTTATTAAAGTATTAAATATGAATGAATAATAGAAATACGTATAGAACTGAATATAATTTAATAGAATTCGAATTAATTTAAATTCAAATGATTGGTGTTTGGTTATTAATTCAAATTTATAGAAATATTTCAAATATAGTACAAAAAACTTATTAGACTTAATTTTATTTTTTACGAGGGAATTGAACGCTGGAAAGCCACCCATTGAAACTGTGCGTCATTTCGTTGGATAGTGTGCGACTTTAACGTACCAAAGCAACACTCTTTTTGAAAACAAAATTTAGGAAGTAACCTGTGATACGAATGTACAGTTTGGTTACAGTGATGGGAATATGGAAGGATTTTGAGATTGTGGTGAGGTTATTTGAGAATTTAGAATTATAGGAGATGGGTAAATTTTGGAGGAATATTGAGGAGAAAGATGATAATATTCTTCTTAAGATTATAATTTATTTTATCTTCTAAAAGTCGAACACATACGAATAATCAACTGTAGAGAACACATTAGACGGAATATGGTTCCAAAATCTCGACGTGCGCATAACATTCGAATTTCCATAAGCCGTCTTATGCCATTTTAATAATTCGACGCGGTAGGGATGAGCATCTGTTGCACTTCTTTTTTTCACGTTGCAAAACTTTGAATAGAGCCATTAATTGTTTTATTTCATTAGAATAAGTGTTCGTCCCCATTAGGTATCTATAAAATAGGGTAAGAGACCAGATTGTTCGCCAATGGCTATGTGGAGTGAGCGTTGAGGTAACACTAGGATCATTTATAGGTCTGTTTTGGATTTTATCAAGATAACCAAGCACTAATTGGGGAGCACCAGCCCAAATATATGCATTTTACTCCACTTTTGGTTCAATATAAGTTTTATAGATATTGAGAAGATCAAGTGGAGAAGTTCTCGTAGTTAAAATTTTTAATCAAATATTTAATTATAAGATAGGATTGTATTAAGAAAGGAATAAGTCCACTTAAAAATATGCAAGTTGCAAAATCAAAAGCTAAGTCCGTGGGATAATCTAATTTTACATCAAAGTCACGAAAGGAGTTTGTTTATTTATTAAATATCTTCCAAATTATAGTAAGGACTTAAATCCTTTGTTTAGCAAACAATAGATAATGATTTGTTAAGCAAAGCCGCATAAAAAACACTAGGGGCAAAGAAATTGAAGTCATCCTTTTCCTAATACAACCCTTTCAATTGTTTAATTTAAAAATTATATTTCTTATCCTCACAAATATAATCAATAGTTAACTATAAAAGTAGTCTCTTATATATTTATATATTCTTATATAACTAAATGATTAGTTGTTAGATTTTTATTCATTCAAATAATAACTTTATATTCATAATTAATTTTATATTAAAGATAAGCTGTATATTATATTAATTTAATTAATATTTAAAAGCTTTAATTCTTTTATATTTTTATTTTATAAATAATATATTTTCAATTTCAATTTAAATTTTAACAATTGAATATTTAATAGATTAAATTTTTTTTTTTTTGTTTTTTATTTTCAATAAAATTAAATAAATTTTTAAAATATATTTTCTATAATTTTTTTTTGTTTTGTATTAAGTTTTAAAGAATTAAAGTATCAATTTTTAAATAAGTTTTCTAAATAAAAAAAAAAAAAAGTACAAAGAAGATTGAAAAATCAAGGGATTCAAAGATTGTACAATTGTTTACAGTTTATATTATAATAAAATTATCTAAAGTTCTGGAAAGTTTCCTTAGTTTGTGTTTTATTTTTTTATATTAACTTTTAATCCTTAATTCTGTCTTTAAACAGGGCTAAAACATTTTTCGTACATTTTCTTTGAAAATTTGGAATTTCTATTAACGGTATATTAAAGGACGAGGTTTAGAAAAACTTTAGCTTTGATAAAAATTATGTAGTAATCACTGGGTTCTTGTATTATAAATTTTGTTGTGTAAGAAGTGAGGTGTGGATTTAACGAGACTCGAACATCCATTCTTGCAAACACTTTCTGTTTTTTTTTTCTTTTGTTCCTTATTATGAACATAGGGCTTCCACACAGCCTCTCCAACTGTCCCTAGTTAGCGCAAGTCTTTTAATTTCTGAACTGTTCTCCTCCAGGTTGTTCTTTGCCTTCTCATATTTCTCCAACCCTGTGGGTTACAATCTAAGGCACTAATGTTATTGGCCGCCTTAGAATGTGACCACTTCCATTTCTATTTTATTGATTTGGACACATATCGGTTCATATTTTGTCATCACCCAAAGCTCTTAATTCATTATTCGTCTGGGCCAGAATATGCGACATATTATACGTAGACATTTATTCACAAAAACTTGTATTTTCTATATGTTGTTTCTTGATACAAGCCATGTTTCGCTTCCATATACGCCATGTTTCTCTTCTTTTTGGGTATTGTGTATGAGTAGTGGTACTTGGCACTTAGTGACAAATAATCCCAAAACCAATACCTTATTAATTGTATTTTAAAGTCTTCAAATTTAAAATTTTATTACTATTAAACTACGCACAGAATATACGTTTCGAAGAGAGATGAGCAGGACCTACAAACGAACTAAAATAAATTTTGTTAAATTTTTAAAAATTATTTTTAAATTCTTTTAAAAACCAGATCAGATAAATAAAACAAGTTGTATTTATACTAATAATATTTTAAATGAAAAAATATTATATAAAATCGATTTTAATTAAATATTTTTGTTTTTTGATTTCAGTTTTCATATTATTTTTTGTATTTATATATACATATATATTTGTATACTCGTACATATTATTATATAAAAAGATACACATATATATACAACAAAAAAATAATATATTTAAATAATATAACATTTGAATAAAAGTTAAATATCTCACGTTTCAATCTTTGTGCTTTTTTTCCCCAGTGTTACCAAATCATTCTGTTTTTCTGTTTTTACCCCAACCTCCCTCCTCCCTAATTTATCTCCTGTTGTTTTTTTGATCTACCCTAAATAATTTTTTTCCCTCGTAATACCCGAAAAAAAAATGTGTGTTTTGTAAATTATTTAAAATTGCAATCACGCCTTTACTATTATCTCATTTGAAATCAATAGATGGAGCGCATTTTGATTTGTATAACAAAAACAAAAAACAAACAAACAAAAAACACAAAAAAACAACAGAGACAACAAAAAAAAAACCAAAATGTATTAAAAATCCTATCATCATCTCTTTTTGCTACAAAAACAAAAAAAAAAAATACCCACCAAGTATTTATTGTACATACAAATGAATCTATAAAATATTTCTATCTCTTTCACTATATTAGAATTATTATCTCTAAGTTTAAATTAGTTTATTGGCCGAAAAAAAAACAACATAAAAACAAAAAAAAAATACAAGTTATGAAAAAAACAAAGGGTTTTTAAGAAAGCACATTTCCAAAACTATATATGTTTAATATTGAGCTTTATTTAATTATTTATTCGATTATTACGCATTACAATAACTTTGCAATATTTTTTAAAGCCCTCGGCTGCCTGGACCATTGTGCGCTGATTCTAATTTATCTTTTAATTTTAACTATATTTAAAATTAAATTGATAAAGCTAGGGATTCGTTAATTTTTATTGAACAAACTTATGCTAATTCTCAAGGATCTTACTGCCACTTCCTCTGTCAAAACCTTTCAGGTACAAGAAATTAAATTGTGACTTGGACTAAAATTTAAAGTTTTTCTTTAAAGTTTGTTATATAAGCGAAAATTGGTTAAAAATTAAGAGACACTTTCTTCAATATTACGGAAGCAATTTTAATATTAGCAAAATCTTTAACACATGTTAAAATATAATGCTGCAGCTTTCATTTTTGCATACTACCAAAAAAAAAATTTGGACATATTTTCTAGTTAATGGTTCTTAAAAATAGCCAAATCCCAATTTTTGACCACTTATAGGTCCTAAACAGTGGACGTCACATAAAAAAAATTTCTTAAATGACTAATATTAATTTCTGAGGATTTAATTTTTTTGAAAACTTCAAGTTTCTAGCTTAAATCGTGCAGAAAATATGTGGGGTCGAAAACTTTGAAAAATTTTAATTCGTATAACAGTTAATTAAAGTGTCGTATAGCAATTCTAATTATAAGCTGTCTATTACCATTTTCACATTGAAAATATGTCTTTTATTACTCTACTGTAACAATTTCAATATAAGACTTCTAAAGACTTTGGGGACTTTTAGGGACTTTGGGGACTTTTCAGGACTGGGGACTCAAATACCGTTACGGGAAAAATTACAACAAAAAGTTATTACTTCAAATACATTATTTCGATAATATTCGGATACCTACAGGCAGTGAAATTTCCATATTCTTTATTCCAATTGGTGTAAAACATGCATACGGACGGACCGACAAAATGAAACTGCAAAGGTACATTTTTTTTAAATTTTTATGAAAATGTACTAAAAAATAAGAAAAAAAAAATAAGAAAAAAAAAACAAACTAGGAAAAAACAGAAAGATGAATAGATTTATTTAATTTGATAATATCTCTATCATTCTTTTATTCTATCTATCTATCTCTTTCTAAGAAAATTTTTTTTAACATAATTTTTCTTTTGTTGTTGTTTTTTCTTTTTTTTCATAACATATTTGGTTAAAAAAATGCTTTTTAGGGTTTTTGGGAGTTTGAGGGTGGGGGTGCGTAAAAAAAACTTATTTAATTTATTTCATTTTCATTTCAATTATTCAAAGTTAATTTTTTGTTTTTCTTGTTATTTTTTTTTCTTTGTCCACAAAAAAATTATTTACAAAATTTTTAACAGTTATACAGACAAAAGGAAACTATCATTTTGCTGTACCTTGATGTATGAGAAATTTCAAAATTGTTTTCGCCAATTCGCCAGATTCTTAGTGTCGGTTGTATCTCATTTTTTTTTTAATTTTAGTTTATTTACGGTTATTTTTGTTTCTAGTAAAATAATTTAAAAAAAAAAAATTATAATTGAGAGATCACAAAAAAAAAAAAAACAAGTAAAAGTTATATAAACTAATAAGTTAGTACAACAAACACGTCAAAGTTGTGCAAGAATGACAAAAAAAAAATTAAAACAAAACTTTTAACCGGGAATAGAAATATACGACGAATATAATGTGTTTATTTGTACTCTCCTTTTTATCTCTCACCTTCTATTACTCACTCCCTCTATTCTCTTTTGTGAGTAGATTTTATTTTCATCAGTTTTTATTATTACATTATTCTCTTGCAATATTTCTCTTTGTATATGTGTTTTATCAGCCTGCTGAGTGCTGTCATTTTGAAATAATCATTGTAAAAGTGCTAATATTTGATTTCAGTCACGTTGTTAGGAGTAAAATAAAAAAAAAAAATAAAAAAACAAAAAAAACTATATAAAAACAAAAACAAAAAAACAAAAAACTGAAGAATCAGTTTAATATTTTGTAAATGTATAATGCTGTTATAATAACAGAAAGAATATTTGGGATTACTGGATTTTTTTAAATTTCATTTTAGGTTTTATGATTGGCAACATTATGCCAGATATATTTTAAATGAGTTATATTCTTAAAGAGATAGTGTTGTTTGTTTTTGGTTGCATTTGAAGTCGTTGATTCATGTAAAATGTTTGATTAGATACATTTTAACTTGAAAATATTAAAATTATTTTATGTTAAACCTAAAAGTATGCAATTTTTTAGAATTTGGGGTCAAATTTTATTTTTAGTTTTTTTGAATTATTTTTTAATTCATCATCATCATCAGTAGCGCTACAGTCCTGTGTGGACCTTGGCTTCCTTCACAATTCTTCTCCAAGTATCTCTATCTCTCACAGCATCTCTCCAATTTCTGACTTCGATTGTGTTTAAGTCTTCATTCACATCGTCCAACCATCTTTTCCGTGGTCGCCCTCTAGCCCTTGTACCACTCAGTTGCCCATTTAATAATTTTTTTTGTATACGGTTGTCGTCCATTCTTTGTACATGGCCTATCCATCTAATTCTTTGCGATTTTATAAATTTCACAATGTCCGCATTATTAATTATATCATTCAGTTCTGCATTTGTTCTAATTCTATAATTATTCTCGTCTATTCTGATAGGTCCATAGATTTTTCTCAATATTTTTCTTTCAAATATTCTTAAGTCGTTTTTATCTTGCATCGTCATAGTCCAGCTTTCTGCACCATATGTCACAATTATTTTTTAATTATAAAGAAATATTAAAAAGTATAATTGTTTTATAATCTAAATCGATTGCAATTATATATATTTAATTTAATATATTTCATAAATTAATGTACTCAGTTATTGTCTTTTGTACCAAACTGATTTTAAGACCATTTAGAGCAAAATAACAATACAAAGGTTTATGGAGCTTTTAATTCTGTAATCCTACTAGACTCATTTGTAGACTTAGAAAAAATTCTGATGAAACTTTGGATTAATTGTACCGTAAAGTTCTAAATACAGTACCCCCCCGAATAAAGTACCCCGGGTACACTAATTGGAACATTTTTCCAATTACAGTACCCCGGGTACACTAATTGGATTTGTTTTTTCGCAAATAAATTTCGAACTTTATATTGGAATTATGTTTTGACTGTTTTAATAAAAATTATAAATTTTTATTCAAATTTTTTATTAAAGTAATAATAAAAATTATAAATCCTAGATAAATAACTCCTTATCTATTTTATCTATGCTACCTTACCTTATTACAATTTTGTATTAAATAAATCTCATTATTTTATAAATAAAGTCATTAATTTTGCCAAAACAAATTAGGTAGGTAGTTATTCGTTTCACTATTGTTCTATGTATCTCCGCTGCGGGAAAATTGGTACGCACTCTTATTATACTAAAAAAATAAAAAAAAAATACCAAAAGTTAATTTGCCAAAAGACATCGATCATTGTGTTAGTTTGGGTTGTTCGATGACCACAGATTTAATATTACGTTGGATGAAAACGTGTTTCCATAAAGAGAATAGTTTTTTTAGTACTGAAAAGTTACTTTTAATAATGTATTCTTATGGTTGCCATTTAATGGATGAAGTGACAAAAGAACTAGAGAAGCTATGCAATGCAGAGTCAATCATAATACCTCCAAAAACTACATCATTTTTACAACCATTGGATGTTTCAATTAACTATCCATTTAAAATTTTATGAGAGCTGCTTGGAATTATTGGCTTATAAATGGTAAAGAGGAATTTACAAAAAAAGGATACAGGAAAAAACCGACTTATCAAGATATTGTTGATTTTACATCTTCAGCTTTAAAACAAATTTCGCCAGAAATCATTGGAAAAGAGAAATGTTTGGAAAAATTAAATAGTCGCCTTCAAAACATTCTTAAATCTTGCGGGGACGCACATGAATCAAATATTTCTGAAATCCAAACCGAACCAAATAATACAACTTATGACCTGGTCGGGATTGATGAAGCTAATGCAAACTTAGCGAATTTTGATGATGATATAGAAACTATTGATGAACGTGTAATTGATAGTCAGACTTCTTCTGATGATGATGAATATATCAGCGAAACTTCAAGTTGGTTTAAATCGCTAATAAGTAATAGTTTAAAAAATTATTTAAAAAATTTAATCAGACTATATCTTAATAAATGTATCTAGTTTTTCTATTATTAATGAATTAATGTATATTTGCAGATTTTTTTTATTATTAATAAGCTATATATATATATTTTTTTATTTTGAATAAGTAATACAGTTATTTTGTTTTTTGAATTATACTAATTGGTTTAATTTTATTTTCCATAATACATTCCCTATCATATATAATTTTTTTTTGTTCCGAATAGTGTACCCGGGTATAGAAAACTAATTAGTGTACCCGGGTATACTAATTGGATTTATTATTTTTTCAGAATATTGCCATTTTCCAATTAGAGTACCCGGGTATTGTATTCAGAACTTTACGGTAATTAGTAATGGTAAAAACTTCAAAAATTGGAATTTTTAAATTATTTTTAATTGAAATGAGGTGATAAAATAATTTAAAACAATTGTGTTTTAATAAATTGTTTACTTTTAATTCAAATGTGTCTAAATGTAAAGCCAAAGGTATTTAACTGTACAATTATAAATTTCGACTCGATTTGGTATTTTTAGTACCCCAAATTTTTACCAAAATCATTTAATATTAATATTGTAAAACTGAACAATTTAAACAATGATCAAATTCTAGGATTAAATATTAATAGTAACATAAATATTATATATTTAGTTTAAATGTTAATTAAAGTAGAGTATAAGCTGTTTTCATTAAACTTTTCTAGGCTAAGATAGTTTAAGAATTAAGGGGAAAAATAAAGTTTAAATTAAAAAAAAAGAAAAATTGTACATTTATTTATCAAATATACCCAAAATAATATTCTTTAATAATTAAATTTTCCAAAAAGGAGGTTGTTTGAATAAAGTATGTTTAAATTTAAAATAGTGTTAGACAAATACAAAATTGAAGTTTTAAGAGATTTTCCATGTATTGATTAGAAGAACCTTTATTTGTATACTCAAAAAAATACATGGTTAAATAAAAAGTATATCTCAATAAATCTTCCCTTCATCTTTAAAACCCACTATGTGATTTAACTAAAACTACATTATATATTTTTTTACCAATTTTTAGTTAAGCTTTGAATTACATCTTAATCCTTCCCAACGTAATATTTACATTACAAAAATGTTCTAAAATCTATCTTGTTAGATAAATATGTTATATTTTGTATTATAAAATCCAATAAAACTCATTCTTATAAAACTACTAAAATATAGTTTTGAATTCAAATCATAGATGATATCTGTACTCACAGTATTAAATGATGACTGTGTTCTAGTGTATAGAACTGAAAAAGTACTGATAGTAAAAAAAAAAACAAAACAATAAAAAAAAAAATTCCAAAATTAACATTCAGTCTTTATAAAACAAATACAATCCAATTCAATTTGGATTTGAGACTTTCATCTTATATATATTAAATGAAAACATTAAACACATTACATATAAAACATATTAATGAGTAGGAGTGGAGAACAACATTGGGATAAGCTATTTTTCACATATTTAGGAAGCCTTGAAATGGGATACAAAATGGATAAAATAAGACAAAAAAAAAAAAATTGGTACAAGGATGAAAAAACAATAAGGACGAAAAAAAAAAAAAAACGAAATGAGGACGTGCTAAATATCAAAACATTAAATTGATTTTGATACCTTCACTTGAGTTGCTTCACAATAATAACGTGATGGTGTTAAATTGGATATTATGTTTTTTTTTTATTTTTTTTTATTTCTCTAATACTTAATAAAAATAAAAGAAAGAGAATTTTAAGAGGATCTGGATTAGAGTAAATTCCTTTTTTCCCTTTTTTTTTTTTTGGGAAAAAATATTCTAAAGGTTTTTTTTTTTGGAGTGTTTCAAGCTGTCAAAATGGTTCTAACACATTCTATCTTAACATTTTATATGTTGAAATATTTATTCTTTAACATTAAGATACATTTAAAAATTAATAAAATAAATGTGAAAAAAAATGGATATAAGTTAGTGTTTTAATTTCAGCTTGACTTATGATCATCCAGGTATCAATAAACCTTAAATAATTTATAATCCAAACAAAATCTGATATTAAAAATTTGTGCTTTAAAACTTCGTAACGATAAATCGAATAAGTTAAACAGAGCTCGAACTCGTTAATGACTTTTTGGACATTGACTTAGAACTCAAAAGTGTGTCCAATTGGAGTTTAAATTTAGTTTAATACTTCATTATTCTTTAAAAAAATTATTAAGGACTTTTTAGAAGGATGCTTCAAACTAAGGTATATAGTTATAGTACTTTTTCACTAGTTGGTGGAAACATTTTATAAGATTGTTAAGGAATCCATTTTTTCCCATCAACTTATGAGCGATCCTTGGTTTATTTGAAATTTATACCCTTGCCAAACTTATTTTAAAAAATCGCAATGGTTTTATAAGGTTTTGTAATTGGATTCGGGTCCTACAAGGTTCTGCTAATACCTTTATATTCTTTATGATTGAATTTAAGAACGTTCCCACTATTATAAGGCTACGTTTTGGTTAATTCTAAGTAAAATATAATTCCAAAATATATTTTTAATAATTATTAATATTAAAAATTTTTCAAACTATAAACCCTTTACCAAGGGTTGTTATCAGTTGGGTGTATTAAAATATTAAAAATTCGTATATTTTAAAATACTTTTTTCAGTCTCTTGACACTTAATTCCTTTAAGTAAAAATTTGAACTGTCAAAAATTATTAAATATTTAATAACTTTCCACTTATGAAACTTAATGATTTCTTACATTTAAATTTACAAAAATTTTCTTTAAAGTATTTTTTAAAAACTTTTCTATTAAATAAAAACCCTTTTCAAAAAAAAAATTAGTTTTGTTGTTTTTTTTACACTTCTTAAAGTTTCTTTTTTTACTTTGACAGAAGTTTTTAATGCATTTTAATATAATATATTTTAAATAATATTTTTATTATATATAAAATATCTTGAGACAAAAAAATTTTATATTATTTAAAAAATATTTCTACTTAAAAAAATTTTTACTTTAAGTTTAAAGTTTTTCTTATATGAGTTATCGTTTAGTTATAAAACTAAAAACCTAAGTTATATAATAGGGGAGGTGGGGAGGCTATATAATACCTAACTGCTAAGACAAAAGAAGAAAAAAAACTTTTCCAACTATTCGAAGTAACAAAAAAAAAAAAAGGACCTTAAGATACCAATTTTTTTCACCTATAGGTTTTTTGAAAAATTGCCAAATGAACACAAAACATTAAATAAAAACTTTTTAGAAAACTTTAATTTTTCACAGGAAAAAAAAAAAAAAACAAAAAATAAAAATTATTTACCAAACATTCATTTTAAATAATGATATCAATTTAATTCTCACCGGAGATTCAAAGTCAGAATTATTTTATTTATATACATATATATACTCTTTTTATATGAACTTGGACCTTTTCTTCATGCGATTTGTCTTCAAATAAATTTGACCTATTTTCATTTGTCAGTCCTTAATGTTCAAATTAATTTGGTCGTTATTAAACAGCCCCCTTTTTGGGATGCAGTAGTCGGATACGCATTTTTGTAGAAATCTACTCACTGAGTTTCAGCAGAATCTAAATTTGAACTACAAGTCGGCCCGGTCTAAAATGAGTCCCCATAAATTTAGGTAGCATTTTTTAGACTTATCTAAATTTTTCTCCTTTTTCATTTTCTATTACATAATTAGAAACTAGGTTCTTCTTATAATGTGGGTTCTACACCTGGATCCCAAGATAGGGGGCTTTTTTAAGAAAAGTACCAAATTGAAAATTATGAGTTTCATTTGAAAAGTTTGCGATCAGTTTAAATTCAAAAACGATCAATTTAATTTGAAAAAAGACCAAATTTAATTTGAAAAACAACACATTTAAATGTGAAAAAAGGATCAAGTTCATGTGAAAAGAGTATATAATTTTCAATATAATATAATAAATCTATATATATATATTCATCAGAAAAAAAGAAAATCGAAAATCCATAAAAGACAAAAAAAAAAAAACTTTAAACATTATAAAACAGATGAAATGAAAATGATACAGTATTATATTTAGGGTTACAATAATTGTCTTCTGATGTGTCATTTAAAAATAATCTTCCACCATCCTCCCAAGATACATTCAAAAGTAAAAGATACATTTTTAAGCTGACAATAATATCTAAAACAAAAAAAAAAAATCCCAAGTAAATGAGAACACAACTCTATAAGACTTTTAAAACAAAATATAAAACTTTTGATTCAAGTTTTCGTAAAACACCCAACATTTACCCAACCCCTCTCACCTCATCCCAAATCCGAATTCAATTTCATTTTATTGATCTCTACTATGATGATAAAAAAAAAAGTAAAAATAAAAACAAATTTAAAAGCAAACAAAAAAAAAACAAATAAAATTAAAACTTAGGACGGTAAACGATTATTCAATTGAATACCTTTGGGGATTATCAACTGTCACACTAATAATATATACGAACCTAATACTCAACCAAATAAAAATAAATAAAGTAATATAACATTCAGCACAACACACAGTAACACAATAAATTTAAGAAAAACTAATAAAAATTGAAAAAAATATATATATATATATACATACATATAATTTTTCAAAAAAAAGTAGAAAATTAAAACAAAGAAATAACAACAGATATTATTTATTTATTTATTTATTTATTTATTTATTTATTATACTGCTTAACACAAACAGTTTACAAAAAATCATACAAATAACAATTAAAATTATACAATTAAAATCAATATAAAAAATTACATATTTGACTAATTATAAATATGTTCAAACTAAAATTAAAATTAATAGTTAAAAATTATAAACTTTACATTACTACAAGAAAAACAAAACAAAAATAATCCTAATAATAGCGATTGTATAATTTTTGTTTTTGGGAGTGTTTTGAAAGTGTAAAGTCAATATAATGTTTATGTTTATTACCTATAATAAGCATTCTATTAATAGGTTCGAATTTGCCATAGTTAGTCCTATGATTATTAGTTTTAAATAAATTGCAAGAGCGAAGGCGTTGAAGATTTCTAATAATAATTTTACTAGAAATTAAATTAGATTTAACGTTACCCTTGACAATTTCTGTAATAAAAATGACATCAGAAACTTCACGTCGAAAATTTAAAGTACACAAATCAATTAATTTTAGCCTTTGTTCATATGGTGGTAAAATAATGGGATTCGACCATGGCAAATGGCGTAAGGCAAATCTAAGAAAATTTTTTTGTATTGCCTCAATCCTATCAATGTGTACCATATAAAACGGAGACCAAACTTGACTAGCATATTCCAAGTTTGGTCTTACAAGACAAGTGTACAACGATTTAAGTACATAAGGATCTGAAAATTCCTTTGCAGAACGTTTAACAAATCCCAATAGTGAATTAGCTTTATTTATAATATTATTATAATGGATTTTAAAGCTAAGTTGGGAATCGAAGTACACCCCTAAGTCCTTTATTGAGTTAACTTTAGGTAAACTAATACCATCTAAGTTATAATTGAAACAAATAGGACTAGATCGGCGTGTATAAGATATCAGTGCGCATTTATTTACATTAAGTAGTAAACAGTTATTAACGCACCAATTGTTAAAATTTTGAAGATCATTCTGCATAAGGATGGCGTCATTATAAGATGTAATCTTTTTAAAAAGTTTCATATCATCAGCGTAAACTTGAAGCTCGCAATTAGAAATTAAAGAAGAAACATCATTTACAGATAATATAAAAAGTAGAGGGCCAAGGTGACTACCTTGTGGAACTCCCGAATTCGCCACGAAAGGTTCTGAAATCACATTTTTAAATATAACACTATAGGAGCGATCACATAAATAAGAGTGTATCCACTTAAGGAAAAATAGTGGAAAACCATATTTTTCAAGTTTTAGTAAAATAATATTATGTGGCAATAGATCAAATGCTTTACTAAAATCAGTATAGACAACATCTGTTTGAAATCCTTCTTCCATGTTATTAAGAAGAAGAGATGTGGTTTCAACTAGATTAGTCACCGTAGATTTTTGTTTTACAAAGCCATGTTGGTTATCTATTAAAAGATTCCTACAATGATTATAAATTGAATCCGTTATAATTAATTCAAATAATTTAGGAATTGAAGATAATTTAGCTATTGGGCGATAGTTAGTGATTTCATTTTTAGCATTCTTTTTGTGAATTGGCCTGATATAAGAAATTTTCCAAATAGGAGGAAAATATCCGGAATTTAATGAATTTTTAAAGAGTAATGTTAAAGGCGTAGTGAGAATGTTAGAACACTTGCTCAAAATTATTTCTGGTATACCATCTGGTCCAGGAAAAGTATTATCACCCAGTTTATTTAGATAGCTGGAAACTATTTGTTCATTAATATTAATGTCAGTAAGAGAAGTTTTTTGATATGTATTCATATAGGAGAAATAATTTTCATTTGGCGTAAAAGAAGACTCACTATATGAAGTGCTAAAAAACTCACGAAAATATTTTGAAATAGTTGAAGGATCATTACTAGAAAGAGAATTGAAATTCATAAATGTTGGGTAATCATCACATTTACGTTTAGAGTTTAAGAATTTCCAAAATTTTTTCGGATCAGACTTTAATTTAGTTGCCATTAAGTTAATGTAACTATTATAAAGTATTTCAGAAGAAGTTTTAAAATTCTCAAACAATATGACAAAATTATTAAATTCATTAATATCTTTTGTTTTTAGATATTTACGCCAGGCTTTGTTTTTCTTATTTCTGAGAGATCTAAGCTCCTTTGTGAACCATGGTGGGCCAGAGTTAGAACATCTGTTTTTTGAAATAGGAACAAATTGTGTAAAACCTTCGAACATAATTTCATAAAACCTAATTGTCATTTGATTAAGGTCTATATTATTAAATATAGACGTGAAGTCATAGGTGTTTAAGAAATTTACTAGTCCGGGAAAGTTGGTTTTATTGAAATTAAACCTATAAGAATCTGCTGCTTCATGATTTATGGAATTAGTCAAACAATAAGTAAAATTTATTGAAGGGTGATAGGGGTCCAACGCAACAAGCGGTGACACCGATTCACAGAAAATAATATTATTCCAATCAGAAGTAAATATTAGATCCAATTGTTTATCTTTAAAATTGCGGCAGTGGGAAACCTGTTGTAAATCGTTGGTATTTAAACCATCAATAAATTGAGAATCAGGTTCATTCACTGAAGAATCAGCAATCAAAAAAGATTCTTCGTCATGATTGATCCAAGTTATATTAGGGAGATTAAAATCTCCACATAAAATTAACTCATCATTAGGACCAGAATTACAGCAAATCGAATCTATTACATTT